>WOXC01005331.1:0-294719 GCA_011680675.1 Gymnobelideus leadbeateri | reverse complement strand
TTTGACCACCACAAATAGTTTCCTTTTTCTCTCTTATATAAGTATGTACGTAGCCAATATCCTGATTCAATTCCTCTTCCTCTCTAATTTGGATTATTGAAATAGCCTTTGAAAATTAATCTTCCTGCTTCCAGTCTTTTCCATATCAGTTTACTATGGTATCAACAATTTGATATTCCTAATGTGGAAGTTTGACCATCACCTTTCTCTTAAGAAGTTTGCTTTTATCTCTAGGATAATATGCAAATAATCCATTTGATACTTAAATACCTTGACTGTCTGGTTAAGCATATCTTTCCCATCTAATTTCGTGTTAATACAAACCTCACAAACTAGGGTCTGACTTGTTTTGATTGAATAAAGAAAGTGTCATGTAGACAAATGATATATTTAGCAAGGGGTGCTCTTGCAGAAACAAGTTAAACTGATCTAATATGGAGAAGATATGTTACAGTCTGTTTCATACCTCAATTTCTGGGATACTCTCCCTGTTTACCTTTACTTTTTGGAATTCCTAATTCTATTGAAGCCTCACTCATATCTCAAATGCTACCTTTCTTTTTTTTTAAAATTTATTTGTTTATTTTTATTTTACGAGATTCAATTCCATAGTTCCTTGAGTTTCAAATTTCCCTTCCCTCCTTCCCCCCACACTCCACGACAGCATATAGTCCAGTATAGGATCTGCAAATACTTTCACAATAGACATTAGTCAAGTTACAAAGGCGTATTGTACTAGATGGGATGAAAAATGGTAAAGAAGAAATAAAACCAAACAATGAAAAGAAAAAGATCAGTTAGATTGCTTCCATCAGGATTCAAGCACAGTTCTTTCTCTGGATGTAGACATCTCTCTCCTTCATGAGTCTTTTGGGATTGGCTTATATCACTGCATTGCTGAGGAGAGTCCAGTCTGTCATAGTTGGTCATCACACATAAGTGCTACCTTTCTTGATTCAGCTCAGTTTGTTTAGTAGCTTCTCCATTTATTATGTATTCTATACATCCACATACATGTATATAATAATCTTTACTAATCTGGAAACTTGTATCCCATGATAGAATGGAAATTTCTTGAGGGAAGATACTATTTTATCTTTTTGTATTGCCCATGCCTTGCAAATAGTAGGCACTTAATGCCTAAAATAAATTATTTACTTGCTTATTAAATGTTCCTCCTTTTTTTGAAGTGGTCATTGTCTTAAAATGTTATGGTAATTAAGATCCTGTAATTTTAGCTAATGAGCCCTACTTTGTAGGCTATTCAGTTTCTAAATTATTCCTCTTTAAACGACAGTTTGTGATGGTGGGTCCCTAAGTCATATTGGGCCCTGAAGTTTAAATTGATCAGTGCAGTCTGATCAATCAAATTGCTATTAGAAAAAAAATCAAATATGGTGATCAAGAATGGAATTTGCTGCTATCCACCTCCAGAGAAAGAACTGATGGAGTTTTAATACAGATTGAAGCATACTATTTTTCACTTTGTGTGTGTGTGTGTGTGTGTGTGTGTGTGTGTGTGTGTGTGTGTGTGTCTTGGTCTGTGATTAATATGGAAAAAAAAAAGAATTTGCATTATGAAAAATGGCCCAGTACTAATAGGATCTTGTCATAGATTTAGAGCTGGAAAATACCTCATAGGTCATCTAGTCCAGGGCTTAAACTTTTTCCACTCTAGACTTGTTTAGCACTTCTTAAACCCCTGGAGGCTCTACCACAGTTTAAGAAACACTGATGGGGTGGCTAGGTGGCACAGTGAATAGAGAATTAGCTCTGGACTCAGGAAGACCTGAGTTTAAATCAGGCCTCAGACACTTAACACAAAAACTAGCCTAATGACCCTTGGCAAGTCACTTAATCCCAATTGCCCTAACTTCTCCCCTCCAAAAAGCAAAAAAAAGAAACGACTGATAGTCCAAGGCTCTCATTTTTTCCCCTTTCACATTTTATCTTTCACCAGTGTAAGGGTTATGGGATTTAAAGATCTTCCATGCCCCATTGGACTTGCTGACATAGCAGGAAGGGGCAGGGCAAGAGGAAGAGGAAAAAAAAGCTAGAGTTCCGGTGGGGACTGTTGGTGGCCACAGCAACAGCAGTAACTGCCAAGGTAGAGGTGGAGGCGCAAACCCCTTTTTGAGCCAGCCAGAATTTCTGCTAAGGACTCTTGTTGGGGACTGCCGGGGACTGGAACTGCGGGGGGCCGGAGCTGTTGTGAGCACGCTTCCTGGACGCTGAGCAGTTGCTGTGAGTGGGGAGAGAAGGACCTTTGCCTGAGGTAGCCTGTTCTGTTTTGAAGGCTTAAGAATGTGGTTGGTTACTACATTAACTACTTGTGCCAATTTCATAACTACTCTGATGGCTTTGACTTTCTGGTTTTGGGACTCAGTTATTTGGTATTTTAATAAATGTTCTGGCTTTATCCCCCATATAGAGAGCCTGATATATTTTGTGATTAATAACCACATAAGCCTATTTATAATTGCCATAGGCATAGTGAATATTGCATTGTTAATACAACCAGACTGGACTTAGGGGACTTGCCCAAGGTCAATCATAGGTGGAATTTGAACTAGGTCCTTTGACTGCAGAGACAGTGGGGGCTTTTAACATTGTACTACTTTGTTTTCTAAGAATTGTAGTCTTAGTTTAGCTATAATCTGCTATGAAGATAATTTTGATACCCCTACTCAGTTTACTCAGTTCATTGTGATTTAATGGGTACCAGTGATTATATTAGTAAATTGAGCAGAATAGGATTAAGTTTGAGTTAACTCTGATAGTTAATAATGTTAGGATAAGAATTATGATTAACATGTACTGACAGCAACATCTGTGTATTGATTGCATGGTTTCAATGATTTATAGATTGATATAGAAGCCTATATTAACCTGTGTTAGGGACAGCAAGAGACCTGCTGCACTACTCTCTCTCCTTCCCTCCTATGTTCTTGTTAGTTGCTGTGTTCTAGAAAACCGCAGTTTCCTATTTTATGCACCAGATGGTTGTAACAAACAGAACAAAGTCCCAGAATTCCGTTGCCTAGCCACTGACTAAACAGTGGAAAGCCCCAGAATCTCTTTGCCTAGTCACTAATTAAACAAATAGGTGACTGTCCCTTGACCAAATATGGGAGTTCTTTCCTTTGGCTCAATCCTATGGCCAAATATGGAGTCTCACTTCCTTCCCTTGACCACTCATGATGTAACTTAACCCTTTTTGGAATTAACCAATCAAAGAATTGTACCACCATTTTCTATTTTTAATGATCTCTCAGATTGTATAAATCAGGGGTAGGGCACCTGCGGCCTTAAGGCCACATATGGCCCTCTAGGTCCTCAAGTGTGGCCCTTTGACTGAATTCAAATTTTACAGAACAAATCCACTTGATAAAAGGATTTGTTCCATAAAACTTATACTCAGTCAAGACTGTACCTAAGAACCTAGAAGGCCACATGTGGACTTAAGGCCACAGGTTCCCCACCCTTGGTATAAATATTCCCCTAAAATAAAGCAGAGGGGCTGTCAACTGCAGAAGAGAGTCTTGGATCCAATTTCTAAGGGAGCATTGGTTTCCCTACTAAATTGAAAACTGTTCATAGCCCTTTTACCTCAGTTTCCTTTTGTGGATTGGAATCTTGGGGTCACAACTCTCAGACACAGTCAAAATGTGTTCTAAGTCCTGTTTCTACCCTAAGCTGGTTAGTTCTGGCACAGTTCCTGGAGGTACTAATGATTGACTCTATTTCATCACTTTGAAGGATTCCAGAGAGACAAGTAAGAATAGGGAAATTGAATTTTCAGTTCCCTTCCCAGTCTGACTCAACTTTAAAGCTCATGTGCTTTGTAAACTGGAAGATTAGCTTTGTCTAAAGAAAAATCACCTCTTTGAACCTATGAGTAATTTAGAATAAACATCTGCTTAAAACAGATTGGTCACTACTTTTTCAGTGATTTTATGATAGTATGAATTCATTTAAAGGAAAAGAGCAGCCTAATTGTTTTTGCAATAAAAATAGCTTTTATTCTAGTTGAGGAAATGTAGGTTCATAGTTTTGTGGTTTGCCCAATATCATACAGCTAGTAATGTCAAAAGAAGGATTGGGACTCATAGTTAGGTGGATTCAGAATGGTTTGTTTGAACACACTGACAAGTAATGGAGTGATACAAATTCATCTTCTAATGGCCAACCTGCTGCAGAATCAACTTGGATATAGGAAGGCTCTGTTCTTGGCTCCATTGTGTTTAGCATTTTTGGTAATAATTCAGATAAAGGTTTAAATGTTACCTTCAACTGAATCAAAAAGACACGTCATTTCCCTGATCATATCAATCAACCAGCATTCATTACGAGCATACTATGATAGTTGTAAACACTGTGTTGGGAATACAGACATAGAAAGAAAAATTGTCACTGCTTTCTAGGGGAGAAGCACAAAAGTAAGCTGAAAACTGTTTTGTGTGGTGGGTGTGTGTATTATATCTAGGGTTCTAGAAGGAAGCAGCCAGAGGGAGGCCAAAAGAGCAGAGGCCACTTCCATTATGCCAGGTCTAGGGGCAGAGATGGAGTGAGCTTCCAGTATGAAAAAGTGTCTGGATTATTGTAGAGAATCTCAGGAATGCATCCTGGAGAGGAATGAAAGTAAACATATTAGTGGTTCCCTACTGCCCCTAAGATAAAATATGTCTAGCATTTAAGAATGATGTTCAATCATGTCTGATTCTTTGTGACCTCATTTGGGGTTTTCTTGGCGAAGACATTGGAGTGATTTACTATTTCCCTCTCCATGTGATTTTACAGATGAGGAAATAGGTAAACAGATTAAATGACTCACCCAAGGTCATACAGCTAGTGTCTGAGGCCAGATGAGCCTGATTCTAGCCCCCTACCCACTTCACCGCCTAGCTGCTCTAACTACAATAGTTAGCATTTATATATTACTATGTATAAAGAACTATGTTAGATGCTTTACAAATATCTCGTTTAATCCTCAAAACAGACGTGGGAAGGAGGTACTAGTGTAGACCTGCACAACTTGGTAGTAGGTAGGGACCAAAATTACAATGGGTTAATCTTCAGGCTGCAGATAGGGTAGACTAGAGATAGTCAACTGCAGGTGGTTGGTTGCCGCAGGTCGCATGACAAACAGGAGAGTGCAAAGTGGCACCCCTACCTTTTATTTTTGTATATGGGGTAGCCCACGGGTGGTATGTTTTGCAGGTCTATGCTAGTGTCTAATATGTGTTAGATACTGCTAAACCCTGGAGGAGGCAAACCAGTTCAGTAAGGAGCAGTGTCAAACAGTTAAGAAGTGTTTGAGGTTTGAATGAAGATACTGAGAGCTAATGGAGTTATGTGAATTCATCATCTGGTGGTCAACCTGCTACTGCAGCATCAATTTCCATTGATTTGAACTGTCAAGCTCCAACCTCCAGAGTTTGGTCTAAGAAAAAAGACAAAGAGAATTTGGTTCTATGCTACTTTTATTTCCCTCAAGTGGGCGTGCATGCATGCATGGAGATCTACAGTTGAATATGAGTTCACAAAAGGGTTAGGTGAAGGGGGGTTATAAAGCCATGAAGCAAGGAAGTGCCTCTGACTCAGGAAGTCTGTGCAAACTTGTGGTCTTGTGGTTGCTGACACAACAAGATTTCAGGTTCACTCAGAAAGCACCACAAAAGATCTCTGGTATGTCCAGCCCAAGGAATGCTCAGTCCGTTTCCTGATTGGCTCAATTCTGCTTCCTAGGTCAGTCCAGCTTCCTCTGGATAGTAAGAGAACTCAGGCAAATATAGGTGGTTAGTAAAGTCATTAATCATTGCATTTTCACAGAACTCGGGTCTTTTGACTCTGGACTCAGTGCTCTATCTACTGGGCCACACAGATGCCTCAGTAGATTTAAAATCCTTTCAGCCTATCTTTCAAAAATAGTGTAGTAGGGGTGGCTAGTTGGTGCAGTGAATAGAGCAAGGACCCTGGAGTCAGGAATACCTGAGTTCAAATCTGACCTCAGACACTTAACACTTACTAGCCAGGTGACCTCAGGCATGTCACTTAACCTGAATTGCTCTGCCCTCCCCCTCCAAAAAATCAAGCAAAAAAAAAAAGTATAGTAACTCAGTTGGTCTGTTCTGAACTTTTTTTTTTTGTTTTATTGATATTTCTTTTATTACCCAGCATCCAGTTGTAACAAATAGTTAAGCAAAACACATTAGCATTGACCATTAGTGAAGATGTATGTCTCATTCTAGTTCATTATCTTTGTGCCTGTCTCATTCTAGTTTATTATCTTTGTGGCAAGAGGCCAGAAACTGGCATTATCTTCTAAAATCATTATTAGTTACATGATCATTGTTCTTTCAAAGTTATTGCTTTTGTATTATGGTTATGGGGTATGTGCCTAATAGTGTTGTGAATGGATCAGAGGGGTATGTGTTTGGAAGGATTGTTACAAATTATTTTCTTGAATTATTGGACCACTCTACACCTCTGCAAGAGTACATTTGGGGAGTGGAGCTAAGATGGCAGTGTAAACACAGGAACGTGCTTGAGCTTGTCCCACAAAGAGAGTGAAATAAATCTCCAGCTGGGAGCCTGGCAGGATGAAAGGAAGGTTCTGTTACACTGGACTGAGAGTGAAGCACAATCCCACAAACACCAAAGAGAAAGTAAAAGGTCAGTGAGGAAACTCTGTTGGGCCTGGGTGAGAGAAGAACAAGGTTTGGCCCCTGCCCCCAGGGTGGTGGTGGTAGCTGCCACAGTGAGAGCAGCAGTGGCTGCTTCCTGAGCTCTGGGCCCACAGATGGTGGGGGGACCAAGTAACTGATCAGAGGGCAATTGCAGGAATATCTTTGCTGGCACTGAGACAGGTTTCTCTTGCTTTGCCCTGTTTGGATCTGGGTTGAAGTCCTGGGGAATGGTCCAGAAGTGAGGAGGAGAGCAAGAGTGGCAGATCTTGTGGCAGCTGTGGAGAGAGTCCTCACAGTTCTAAGGCAGGTGCCTAGAAGTAACTCTGACAACAGCTGCACAAAACCCCCCAAATTTGGGATATAACAGTCTCCACTAGGAAGCAGAGTTCTACCATACAGAGAGCTCAAAAGTCAAGTGTTTGGCTAGGAAGATGAGCAAACAGAGGAAGAAAAATCAGAATATAGAATCTCTTTTTGGTGATAAAGATGATCAAGACATAGAACCAGAAGAGAACTAAGTCAAAACTCCTGCATTAAAGCCTCCAAGAAAAATATGAGTTGGTCACAGGCCATGAAGGAGCTCAAGAAGGATTTGGAAAATCAAGGAAGAGAAGTAAAGGAAAAACTAGGAAGAGAAATGAGAGTGGTGCAAGAAAATCATGTAAAATGAGTCAACAGATTACTAAAGGTGACCCAAAAAATACTGAAGAAAATAACACCTTAAAAAATAGACTAACTCAAATGGCAGAAGAGACCCAAAAAGCCAGTGAGGAGAAGAATCGGCCCATGTGGAAAAGGAACTTCAAAAGCTCGCTGAAGAAAATAATTCCTTCAAAATTAGAATGGAGCAAATAGGAAGCTAATGACTCATGAGAAATCAAGATATTATAAAACAGATCTAAAAGAATGAAAAAATAGAAGACAGTAGAAAATATATTATTGGAAAAACCACTATTGAGAGCCTAGACATCATTTTGTTTAGAAATTATCGAGGAAAGCTGCCCTGGTATTCTAGAACCAGAGGGTAAAATAGAAATTGAAAGAATTCACCAATTGGCTCTTGAAAAACAAAGTTTTAAGAACAAATCTTAAAAAATTGTTTTTACATGCAGCCGGGAAATAAGATATACAGGCAATGGGGTATAGAAATCCATTCTTGCCCTACAAGAAAGTAGGGGAGGGATAGTAGGGGTGTGATAAAAGAGAAGGCAGACTGGAGGAAGAGGCATGCTTGCCATGTTGGGAAGGGGATAGGGGAGAGATGAATTTGGAACTCAGTCTTCTGGAAATGAATGTTGAGAATTAAAAATGGGGGCGGAGCCAAGATGGCAGAGTGGAAGCAGCACTTCCGGGGGGGCTGAGCCAAGATGACAGAGTAGAAGCAGGACTTCCAAGGGGGGGTGGAAACAAGATGGCGGAGTAGAAGCAGCACTTCCAAGGGGGGGCGGAGCCAAGATGGCGGAGTAGAAGCAGCACTTCCAAGGCGCTCCAGCCCACACCACTTCAAAATCATGTAAAAGGAGACTGCACAACCTCTGGAGCCCTAGCACCCACAAAATGACACAGAGAAGCTAACCTCCCGCTGAAGACAGTCCATCAGCCCAGCAGGGAGCGGCCAGCGCAGCGCTCTGGGAGCCGAGTCCAGTGGCCTGACCAGCAGCTGGCTAGAGGGACCCCCCCAGAACACCAGCAGCTGTGGCTTTTCCAGAATTACCAACACATAGATGTCTAGGACAAAGTGAGAGGTTAGTGTCCTGTGGAATTTGGGACCAGTATTTGGGAAAGTGTCAGCTTCTTCCCCTGGGGACAAGAAGCCACTGAGGAGTGGCGGCACAGCCGCCATTTTGCACCTTCACTTACAGCTTCAGCTCTTGGCTTGCGGACTGTAGGGGGATCCGGAGATCAGTCTGAGGGTAATCACTCTTGCTTTAACCTCCCTGGATCTCGATTGCGGTCTGGGGTGGTGTGTCCAGCTTGCCATAGTGTCTGGGGGCTTCACAGAGGCCACCCAACTAATACCTCTGGCAGTTGAGAAGACCCCAACCTTTGGAACAGAAGCTCCCCTGTCTGGTGGCAGAGTCCTACTGTGGCAACAAGCCCAAAAGTTAAGTAATTAAGTGGCAACATGCCTAGGCAAAGGAAACAAAATAAACAGAAAAATTCAACATTAGACTCCTATTTTGGGGACAAAGAGGATCAAAGCATGGAACAGGAGGACGACTATGAGGTCAGAACTCCTGCACCAAAAGCCCCAAATGAAAACACGAGTGGGTTGCAGGCCACAGAGGACCTTAAGAAGGATTTTAAAAACCAAAACTTCTCTTATAAGTGGAGGAAAATTGGGAAGAGAAATGAGGATGCAGGAAAAGTATGAAATGAGAGTCAACAGCCTGACTGAGGAAAATAACACCTTAAAAATAGACTAACACTCAAATGGCAAAGGAGGCTCAAAAGGGCAATGAGGAGAAGAATGCCTTAAGAAGCTGAATTTGCTAGATAGAAAAAGAATCTCAAAAGCTCACTGAGGAGATTCATTCCTTCAGAGTTAGACTGGAGCAAATGGAAGCAAATGGAAGCTAATGACCTTATGAGAAATCAAGATGCTGTTAAGCAGATCCAAGCAACTGAAAGAATAGAAGGCAATGTGAAATATCTCATGGGAAAAACCACTGACCTGGAAAATGGATCCAGGAGAGATAATTTAAACATTATTGGACTACCTGAAAGCCATGATCAAAGAAAGAACCTAGAAATCATGCTTCAAGAAATTCTCAAGAAAAATTGCCCTGATGTTTTAGACCCACAGGGCAAAATAGAGGTTGCAAGAATCCACAGATCACCTCCTGAAAAAGATCCCAAAGAGAAAACTCCCAGGAATATTATAGCCAGGTTCCAGAATCCCCAGATCAAGGACAAAAAATACTAGAAGCAGTCAGGAAGAAACAATTTCAATATTGTGGAAACACAATCAGAAGAGCATAGGACCTGGCAGCTTCTACACTGAGGGATAGAAGGGCATGGAATATGATATTCCAGAGGGCAAAGGACCTGGGATTAAAACCAAGAATTACCTACACAACAAAACTGAGTATCTTGTTTCAGGGGAAATTATGGTCATTCAGTGGGACAGAAGACTTTCAAGCATTCTTGAGGAAAAAACCAGAGTTGACTAGAAAATTTGACATTTATACACAAGAAGCAAGAGATGCTTGAGAAGGTAATCAGGGAAAAGAAATCAAAAGGACCTTATCAAAGTTGAACTATTTACATCCCTACATGGAAAAACAATAACGGTGACTGATGAAACCTTTCTCAGTATGAAAATAATGGAAGAAGGGTATATGGGCATATGAATGCATATGTGAATGGTGTATGTATGTTTATAGGTATACATGGATAGAGGGCACAGGCCAAATTTGTTGGGAAGGGATGATACTTAAGGGGTGAAGTTAAGAGGAGAGGAATGGGGTGAGAGGAGATGGGGGAGAGACAGGGTAGGGTAAACTATCTCATGTAGAAGAAGCAAGGGGAAGTAGTTGCAGGGGAAGGGAAGAACAGAAAGGCAAAAAGGCAAAACCATATTCTCATTGAATTTGGCTCAGGGAGAGAATGACATACATACTAAATGGGATATCTCACCCTGCAGGAGAGTAGGTGGAGGAGGATGATGGTAGGGCATGCTGGGGGGAGGGGAGGTTGGAGGCACCCACTTTTGAAGGGGGACAGGATCAAAGTAGGGAATGGACCAGGTGGCGGGTGGGATGGGTGGGAGGGAATTATAAGCAGCCTTTTACAATATATCTACTGTGGTAATGTTTTGCATAGTTATACATATACAACATACACTGAATTGCTTATCTTCCCAGCAGAAGTGGGTGACAAGGGACAAAGGGAATGGATCTGGAATTCGAAGTTTTAAAATTAATTTTTCAAATACATATATATGTGTGTGTATGTATATATATATATATATATATATATATATAAAAGAAAAGTAAAAATAAATGAATATAGAAGAAAAGAGTACATCCATATGCACCTCATCTTTGCATCAATCTTATTACAGCTCTTCTCACTTTTCCATCTTTTCTCATCCATGCCAATTTGACAGTGTGGAATGGAAGCTCATAACTGTCTTAATTTTCATTTTTCATGTTTCTCTTCTTGGACCATATTTTGATAACTTCCAGAAATAATTCTTCCATTTGAAACTACTTGTTTATATTTTTTAGCCACTTGGTGAGTGGCACATCAGCCCATTTTTCCAAATATATACCCTTTGGCCCATTTTGATGCTATATATAAAAGACTAGATGTAGGAAATGGAATAACTTTTGAAGATGGACACCATCAAGTCAGTTTGGTTGGTATGTAATTTGTATGATGGCAAATAATGTGAAACTGATGTGTAGATATTGGATGGTCATAAGGAAAAATTGACATTTAGCATAGTCCAAAAATGGTAGTCAAATATATTCAGTAGGTACAGTACATTTTCTTATAATGCTCTTAATCCCCAAGCTGAGACTTGATGATCGCTTATAATATTATAGAGTGGATTAATGTTCAAATATTACATGACCTTTGAAGATGCTTGCAATTTGTGAAGAGATCATGAGTGAGTAGGTACTTAGGTAGGTAGTAGGTACATATTTCAAAGCATCATGAGTCAAGCACTTCCTTACTCCATTCCACTATGTTCTCACTGCCCTCCATTTAGTCCTTGCTTTATCTTTTTGTCCGGTGGCATCATTATTGTCTTTCAAGTTCGTCCCTGACTCCTCATCCTCCCTACCCCACATTCCACCTATCTCCATAGCATCTCTCATGTCTGATCACTTTTTTCCTCTCACAGCCATCATTTTAGTTTAGACTCTAACCTAGATAAATTTTCTTAAATTATTTATATTTTTTGGCATTCACTTCTATTAAGATTTTGAGTTCTAAATTTTCCCCCCTCCCCCCACCCAAGACAGCAGGTTAATCTGATATGGGTTATACAAATACAATCTCATTAAACATTTCCGTATTAGTCATGTTGTAAAAAAGAAATAGAACCAAAGGGGAAAACCACGAGGAAGAAGAAAAAAGACAGAGGGAATAGTATGCTTTACTATTCCTCAAGATTATTTGTGGGAGCAAAACAAAATGCCATAATATCCCTTCTTACATATATAATGATTGCTGGAGCTATTAACATTTTATGGAAAACTTCATTGATTCCTATGCTCTCTAGTGTTTTTAAAAAGAATGGGTGTTGTATTTTGTCAGAAACTTTTTCTGTATCTGTTGAGATGATAATGATTTCTTTTAATTTTTTTTATTAACATGGTCAGTAATGCTGATAGTTTTCCTGATGTTGAACAGGAAACATTCCCTGCAATCCCACCTGATGGTAGTGTATTATCCTTGTGATAAATTGCTGTAACCCGCTAATATTTAAAAATTTTTGCATCTATATTCATTAGAGAAATCAGTCTATAATTTTCTTTCTGTTTTGGCTCTTCCCAGTTTTGGCTCTTCCCGGCACCATATTTGTATCATAGGAATAATTTGGTAGAACTCTTTCTTTGCCTATTTTCCCATATAGTTTGTATAGTATTGGAATTAATCTTTAAATGTTAGGTAGAATTCACGCGTAAATCTATATGGCTGTGGTGATATTTTCTTTCTTTTTAAAAATTTTTTTTTTCTTTTTGGAGGGGGGAAGGCAGAAAGCAATTGGGGTTAAAGTGACTTACCCAAGGTCTCACAGTTAGTAAGTGTGTCAAGTATCTAAGGCCAGATTTGAACTCAGATCCTCCTGACTCCAGGGCCAGTGCTCTATTCACTGTGCCCCTGGTGATTTTTTTTCTTAGGGAGATCCTTGATGACTTGTTCAATTTCTTTTATCTAAAATTTCCTATTCTGTTAACCTGGGCAATTTATATTTTTGTAAATATTCATCCATTTCACTAAAATTGTCAGATTTATTGGCATACACAGTTGGACAGAATAGCTCCTAATTGTTTTAATCTCCATTTCACTAAAATTGTCAGATTTATTGGCATACACAATTGGGCAGAATAGCTCCTAATTGTTTTAATCTCCTTTACTGGTGGTAAATTCACCTTGATCTCACCTAGATAATTACATCAACGTCATCTTTTTTCCTCAACTTATATCCACTCTGTTCCATTCTAAATTCATTTTCTGTAAGTACAGACCCCTGACCATGTCACTCTCCTATTTAATAAACTCCAGTGTCTTTGTTGAACTTAAAAAAAAAATCTTTTTATTTGGTATTTTATTTTTCTCCAGTTACATTAAAAACAATTTTTAACTCCCCCTCCCCACTAGTAGGTTGTAAGTTTCTTGAGATCAGGCTACCTTTGAACTTATTTGTGTTGCACTTAGCACAATACTGGGTATATAATAGGTGCTTAATAAGTGTTTATTGACTGTACTGTTGACCCTAAAAGCACAACAGATGGGTCAGTAGTCCACTGCTGTGGTCCTACTTTCCAAAGACTCGACCATTGGAAGGTAGGACCACAACAGAAATCCTATTTAAGTTACAGTAAATGGTCTTGCTAAGCCAGCACAGGAAGATTGTACTTAACACATTAAGCAGGGAAAGGGGACCAAGAAAGACGGCATTTTAGTTTGACGTGATATCTGAAGAAATGGATGTAGTTTGGATGTAGGATGAGGAATGATTTGATTGGAGAAACCCATAGTATTTATCTGTTGGTTTGATTTAGGGTCATCAGCAAATTCTAAGAACTGTAAGGTGCAGTTGGTAGCACCAATGTAAAGCAGCAATCCTTACCTATAAAATGGAGTATGGATCTCTGATTGATGTCTTTTATCTCTAAATAATACTCTTCATCTCAGTACAGAAATGTGACTGGGACTTGAGGAATAAGGGGCTTTGTAGGGTAGTCATTACTTTTCAACCCTCTCCCTTGTAGATTGCCAGTGCCAGTACCCTTAATTATTCTTTGAATAAAACATTCCTATTTCCAGACTCTTTGACTGTCTCCTGTGCCTAGAGTGTTCTTCCTTTTCACCTCTGCCTTTTGTATTCCTTTGATTATTTTGAGACTGAGTTCAAATTCCTCCTGTAAGAGACCTTTTGACTTTCTTCTGAGATCTCATTTATGCTGTGTGTGTATTAAATATGTGTTCTTTGAAGGCAAGAAGTTTTTGTAACCCTGGGCATATAATAAATTGCTTTTTGACTGATTGCTGTAGGCTTTAAGTGCCTTGCCAGTTTTTATTTGAAATACACATAGGAAAACTGGACTATTGCCACACTTCATACAGCCTTAATCTGAAATCCTTTAGGGCATTAATTCTTCCATTTTCCTAAAGTTGTGACAGTTTTCCAGAGGTCTCTGGGACATTTACTGGGTAGGAGTCAGTTCTTGACCCATCTGTTATCTTTGAACCTCAAGCCTCACAGAGTTATTCCCTAGTTCAAGCTAGTCTTTGTGTATTCTTGAGTATTAAGGACTCTGGCCATCTTAAAGAAGTTTTCTTAGCTAAGCCCACTGGAGAGAATGATCTGGCAAAGGTACTCGAGAGATGGCGCACAGTTCCCTCACTGGTATCTCCCTGCTACACTTTTTTTTTCTTTCAAATGTCTTATTAACTTCTGGTTTACATCATTCATTTCCACCAGATTTTGAGTTTCAATTTTTTCCCTATTTTTCTCCCTACCCACCACCCCAAAATAGCGTTCCCACTGGATATCCCCTCCTCCAATCTGCTGTCTCCCATATCTTCTCCCATACCCCCTTTGACTTTTCCAGTAGGGCATGGTGGATCTCTATGCCCCAATGCCTGTATATCCTATTTCCCAATTACATGTAAAATAGTATTAGTAATAGTGTTTATATATTTTTAAACATTTGAATTTAAAACTTTTGAGTTTTAGATTCATTTCCTTCCTCCCTTGTCACCCACCCTTACTGGGAAGATAAGCAATTCAGTATAGGTTGTACATGTGTAGCTATGCAAAACATTACCATAGGAGATATATTGTAAAAGACTGACTATATTTCCCTCCCTCCTATCCCACCTCCCATTTGTTCTATTCTCTACTTTGATCCTGTCCCTTTTCAAAAGTGGGTGTTTCCAACTTCCTCCCCCCCAGCCTGTCTTCCCTTCCATCATCCGCCTTCTCATCCCTTTTCCCCCCTACTCTCCTGCAGGGTGAGATATCCTGTTTAGAATGTATGTCATTCTCTTCCTGAGCCAAATTCAGTGAGAATAAGGTTTTGTTTGCCTTTTCACCTTCCTGTTCTTCCCCTCCCTTGCAACCATTTTCCCTTGCTTCTTCTATATGAGATAGTTTTACCCCATTCTGTCTCTCCCCATCTCCTCGTTATATTCCTCTCTCACCTCTTAATTTCACCTTTTAAGTATTATCTCTTCCTATTAAATTCCACCTGTGCCCTCTATGTATACCTGTAAACATATATACACACTTTCACATATGTATGCATATGCCCATATACCCTTCTTCAACTATTTTCATACTGAGAAAAGTTTCATCAGTCACAGTTATTATTTTTCCATATAGGAATGTAAATAGTTCAACTTTGATAAGTTCCTTTTGATTTCTTTTCCCTATTTACCTTCTCAAGCTTCTCTTGCTTTTTGTATCTGAATGTCAAATTTTCTATTCAGCTCTGGTTTTTTCATCAAGAATACTTGAAAGTCCTTTTTTTGGATTACAGGGTGTATATAAAATATGCCGTTTTCTTTATGGCTACAAGGGACTATTATATTTCAGTTGGAACAGAACTCCATCCCTTCAGTGGGCAAGGTTCTACTACATCAAATGCTTGTCATTTGTGAAGATTTTGACCTCTTTGGTTAGGTGATCTGCTTGGTTTCAGGTCCTCTTCCTGCGATTTGGACTAAGACTCCTAAGGAATCTTAAGTGTGCTGAAACTAACCTTTGAGCAAATACCTGTAAAAATGTGTTCCTATAACGGTTATAGGATACAAACCAGGATGCTTGGTTTCGGTTGGCCATACAAGTAGTGAACTTTAAAGGATGTCTCCTTACCTTTTTTGTATTGCAGCTGGAATCCAACAGAGAATCTCTTCTATGGGTATGGAGTCACTAGGCATCAATAATCTCAGAGGAACGTGCAGAATTGCTGTGATATAAGCTAAGACCACACATTTAGCAGGTAAGTTGTTCAAAGTTTATTGTGAAATAGGGGAAGGTTGTCCCACAGGAGAATAGTCTAGAGCGAGCTACATAACATGTGGATTATGCAGTTGGAAAGAAAGCATCCTTCTTTCCTTGAACAAAAGTTCTTGTCTCAGAAATTGATGTATCTACAACATTTCTATTAACTGCAACAAGAAAAGGTCATATTTGCCCTCATCTAGTCTCTGATTTCCCACTGAGATAATGATAGTTTTCCCAGAGCAATAAAGTCATCTGGCCAAAATACAGTTGAAGCTATATAGGGCAGTGAATGTTTTCTTAAGGAGCAAATGCAGCAGAGTTGGGCAAGACCTGTCATTTTTCACTTATCTATAGTGTACTGGAAAATTGCTTTTATCGAATTTGGTGAATTCTTCTGATATTCTTTCCTAAAAGAGAGTTTTGTATTTAGGATCACTAAAAAGATAAAACATTTTTAAATAAAATAAATTAAATCTGCCTTTCCCTCCCTTGAAAAAACAAAATCAAAGCCTGTTAAAGTATGTATAGTCAGGAGGTGCAGTGAATAGAGCACCGGCTCTGGTCCTTCTGATTCCAGGGCCCAGTGCTCTGTTCACTGTGCTGCCTAGCCACTGCTAGGCTACTCTCTAACTTTGGACTTGGATGTTAGTGGCTAGTCTCTGCTTGCTTCTGGAGAGAAATTCTGGACTGGTCCTGTTACTTTTTCTTGGAATTTTTAGTGTTCTGTTAGTCCAGGATCTCAGGATAGCTTAGTCTGGGGATCTGCAGTCTTCAGTACTCCTGAGTTGTCTGGTCCAGCGGTCTCATTTCTGCCCTTCTTGGTCTGAGCTCTATAAGTTCTTCACTTGGGTTTGGTTATAAACTGCATTAGACTGTTGCTGGACTCGGCCCTTATCATATAGGTGGGAAACTACTAGTTTAGAGTGATAGAACTGCAAGCTTCCCTTTGATCAGGCACTCCTACCCTGGTTATTCCTCTATAGGCCGCTATAGGCTTCAAACTGGGCTGGAGGCTGGAAGTGAGACCTTGCTGTGTTCCTAGTATCTGAGCCACACTGCTGCTGCTTGTCTTTAAATCTTTCTGTGCATGGCCCAGAATCCACAGGTGCTCCTTAACCAGGGAATGTCACTAGTAAGTGGTCCTTTCCATGGTTGGCCCCGGATCTGTGATTTGGAATTGCTTTGGTGCCCACTCCATATCCTACAAGTGTCATTGTGGGATTTCCTCTTGTGCTGGTATACAACTTTTTCCTTGTAATGGAGTGCCCATGTAGAGGATGTATGTCCCCGTGTCAGGAGATCTTTCTCTCTATGCTGACCTGGACTAGAAATGTGACTCACTTTGACATTGTTTTCGATTTCCTCTTCGTAATTGGGTATGATGAATTTTCTCCCCCTCCCCCCAAATTTATTTATTTATTTTAGAAGCAATTGGGGTTGAGTAACTTGCTCAGGGTTACACGGCTAGTCATTATTTATGTGTGGGTGCTCATTTTCTGAGGCCGGATTCGATCCCGGGTCATCCCAACTCCGAGGCCAGTGCTCTTACTCACTGCGCCACCTAGCCACCCCCCAAATTTATTTATTTTCAACACTCACTTTTATTCAATTTTGAATTCTGATTTTTCCTTCTCCCTTCCCTCCCCAAGACAGCATGTAGTTTGATATAGGCTATACATGTATAATCAGATTAAACATATTTCCACATTAGTCATGTTGTAAAGAGTAATCAGAACAAAAGGGAAAAGCCGAGAGGAGAAAAAAAAAGAAAGAAAATAGTATGCTTCGATCTGCTTTCAGACTCCATAGTTCTGTCTCTGCATATGGATAACATTTTCCATCATGAGTTTTTTTTAAATTGTCTTAAATCATTGCATTCCTGAGAACAGCCAAGTCTATCAAAGTTGATCATTGCAGTGTTGCTGCTACTGTGTACAATGTTCTCAATTATACTTAGCATCAGTTCCTGTAAGTCTTTCTAGGTTTTTCTGAAATTTGCCTGCTCATCATTCTTTTTTTTTTTTTTTGGAGGGGTGAAGGTAGGGTAGTTGGGGCTAAGTGACTTGCCCAAGGTCACAAGTCTAGTTTTTTTTGTGTGTGTGTTAAGTGTCTGAGGCTGAATTTGAACTCAGGTCCTCCTGACTACTAGGCCGGTGCTGCCTGGCTCATCATTCTTGTAGAACAATAGTATCCTATTATATTCATATGCCATGAGTTGTTCATTTGTTCCGCAATTGATGGACAGCTCCTCAATTTCCAATTCTTTGCCACCACAAAAAGAGCTGCTTATATTTCTATATATGTGGGTCTTTTCCCCTTTTTTATGATCTCTTTGTGATATAGACCTAGTATTGGTATTGCTGGGTCAAATGATAGGCACGGTTTTATTACCCTTTGGGCATAGCTCCAAATTGCATTCCAGGATTGTTGGATCAGTTCATCTTCCAACAGTGTGTTAAGTTAGTGTTCCAATTTTCCCACATCTTCTCCAACATTTATCATATTCCTGTTTTGTCATGTTAGTCAATCTGATAGGTGTGATGTGGTGCCCCAGAGTTGTTTTCATTTGCATTTCTTTACTCTGTAGTGATTTATAGCATTTTTTCAAATTACTATAGATAGATTTAATTTCTTCATCTGAGAACTGCTTGTTCATATTCTTTGACCAATTTTCAGTTGAGGAATGACTTGTATTCTTATAAATTTGACTCACTTCTCACTATATTTTAGAAATGAGGCCTTTATCAGAGAGACTGACTGTAAAAATTTGTTTCCCAGCTTTCTCTTTTCCTTCTAACTTTGGTTGTATTGGTTTTATACCTTTTTAATGTACAAAACCTTTTAATGTAATATAACCAGAATTATCCGTTTTGCATTTCATAATGTTTTTTCTTTTGTTTGATTGTAAATTCTTCTTTGCTCTCCTAATTTGCTTATGGTATCACCCTTTACATGTATCCATGTTCTATCCCTAGTTTTGCCATATTAGCTTCTAGTTTCCTATCAGTTTTTGTTGCATAATTCTCCCAGAATCTGGAATCTTTCTATTTATCAAACAGTAGATAGTCTTACTCTCCCAGGTTGATTTTTTTTTCTTTTGGACTTCTTTGGTAAAAGAGGACATTCTTTGCCTCATTTCTTACCTAACCTTAATCATTGAATGGGTAATGTCTCAGTCAGACTGAGACCTGAGAAAGACCTTAGCTTTAAAAGGCTATGGTCTCCCATTGCATATGGGACCATCTCCAATCATCCAGTTCTTTATCTTGCCACTGAACCCAGATGACTCCCGAGGAAAAGGTGAGGCTGGTGACTTTACACAGCCTTCTCTCACTTAAGTCCAATTCACTTGCAGGTCATGGCATCACTTTCCTGATGTTACCATCCTCTTTGAGAATGAAGGACAAACAACATTTACTACTGTGTCTTGTGTACCTAACCCGATACACCATTCTTTTTTTTTTTTTTTTGGCCAGTACCAAGTAGTTTTTTTTTTTTTTTTAAGCAATTGGGGTTAAGTAACTTGCTCAAGGTTACACGGCTAGTCATTATTTATGTGTGGGTGCTCATTTTCTGAGGCCGGATTCGATCCGGGGTCATCCCAACTCCGAGGCCGTTGCTCTTATTCACTGCGCCACCTAGCCGCCCCAGTACCAAGTAGTTTTGATGATTGCTACTTGATAATATAGTTTTAGATCTGGTACGGCTAGGCCATTTTCCTTTGCATTTTCTTTTAATTAATTCCCTTGATATTCTTGACCTTTTCATCCAGATCAATTTTGTTATTTTGGTATTGCACTGAATAAGTAAATTAACTTAGAATTGTCAATTTCATCACATTAGCTCAGCCTGCTCATGGGCAATTGATACTTTCCCAGTTTAAATCTGACTTCATTTGTGTGAAAAGTGTTTTGTAATTGTGTTTATATAGTTCCTGGATCTGTCTTGACAGGTAGACTCCCAAATATCTTATATTGTCTATAGTTATTTAAAAATTTTTTTTCTTTCTCTTGCTGCTAGGCTTTGTTGGTCATATATACAAATACTGATTTTTTTTTTTTAAGAAATTGGGGTTAAGTAATTTGTAATTAAGTGACAAATGCTGGAGAGGATGTGGGCAAATTGGAACGCTAATACATTGCTGGTGGAGTTGTGAACTTATCCAACCATTCTGGAGAGCAATCTGGAATTATGCCCAAAGGATTATAAATAATTTCATACCCTTTGACCCAGCCATACCACTCCTAGGGTTATATCCCAAAGAGATCATAGTAGTGGGAGGAAGAACCATATGTACAAAAATATTTTTAGCAGCCCTTTTTGTGGTTGCAAAGAATTGGAAACTAAAGGAGTGCCCATCAATTGGGGAATGGCTAAACAAGTTGTGGTATATGAATGTAATGGAATTTTATTGTGCTATAAGAAACGAGGAGGTGACGGATTTCATAATTACCTGGAGAGACTTATACAAACTGATGCTGAGCGAGAAGAGTAGAATCAGAAGAAATTTGTATACAATCACAGACATACCATATCTGTGACGACCAACTATGACAGACTGGACTCTTTTCAGCAATGCAGTGATATAAGTTAATCCCGAATGACTCAAGAAAGTGAGAAATGTGCCATCCAGAGATATAACTAGAAAGAACTGAGCCTGAATCCTGATGGAAGCAAACTAAATGATCTTGTTCTTCTCATTGTTTGGTTGTACTTCTTCCTTACCATCTTTCATCCCACCTAGTACAATATGCCTTTGTAATTGGAATAATGTTTAATATGAATGCATTTGCAGACCCTATACTGTACTATATGATGTCATGAGGGGAGGGGGAGGGAAGTAAAGGAAATTTGAAAATCAAGGAACTATGGAATTGAATCTTGTCAACTGAAACTAAACTAATAAATTAATTAAAATGTAAAAAAAAAATAAAAGAAAAGAAATTGGGGTTAAGTAATTTGCTCAAGGTTACACGGCCGGTTATTTTTGTGTGGGTGCTAAGTAACTGAGGCCGGAACTGATCCGGGTCATCTCACTGCACCATCTAGCCGCTATGGTCATTGCCTCAGTCAGAGTGAGAACTTGGGAAGACAGCTTAAAAAAGCCATGGTCTCCCACTGCATCCTGGACTGTCTCCACTTTCCCTGATCTGTATCTGGCCACTGGACCCAGATGGCTCCAGAGGAGAAAGTGAGGCTGGTGACTTTGCACAGCCCTCCCTTACTCAAATCCAGTTCATTTGCAAGTCATGTGAATCACCTTCCTGATGTCATGGTCCTATTTAAGAATGAAGGACAAACCACACACCACAGGATTTCCTTGAGGCTGCTAAATGCTCAGGACTCTAGCCCTCAAATCCCTTTCCTCCTCTTCCCACCTTACTTTGTCAGTAAACCTCTTGGTGTAATCAGTCTGGAACACTGTATGACAAGAAATAGTAAGAAGATCAAGGGAGCAAAGGAAGTGATAAAATTTTTTGGGGGGGGCTTTTTTTTTTTGGAGGGCAATTGGGGTTAAGTAACTTGCCCAAGGTCGCACGGCTAGGTTTTTGTTTCTGTGTACATTAAGTGACTGAGGTCGGATCTGAACTCAGGTCCTTCTGACTCCAGGGCGCCACCTAGCCTCCCCTGAAGTGATAATATTTAAATGTGGTAACTGATTCATAGACATTCAACTAAGTCTCAATATACATGTAAGTTAGGATTAGGGCAGTGTTGAAAAATCAGTGAAATGGAACCCATGTAATGATTGAATTCTGCAATGGAAGTAGTATTTCACAGCCAAAGGAAGTTGTTCATTCTTCTCTGGGGCTAATATTCATCATTATAATTATTTAGATTATTACTTATTGTACGTTGGTTCTGTTTATTTCCAGATCATCAGTTCACACAAAATTTCCCAGATATCTCTGAGTTCTTAATAGCCATTTTTTTTCTGGTTAGATCTATATATTAGGTTCATATATTGGATATCTACTTTGCTAGTGATTGCTCATTGGAAGTACATTCTAGAGTGGGATATGGCGATCAAAGGGTACTTTTTCATGTATGACTTCCCAATTTCCTTCCAGAACCATTAAAGCAATTCACATCTGTGCCAAAAATGTACCACAGCCCTTCCAACCTAAGTGATTTCATCCTTTATCCTTGGTGGTTTGGAAGTATATGGTAAATTTGGAGCATGTTTTCATGTACAGTCACTAGTGGTTTTCAATTCTTTTGAGCCACCTGTCCTTTGGCCACTTATTTATTTATTTTTGGAGGGCAATTGGGGTTAAGTGACGAGACTAGTTTTTGTGTTAAGTATCTGAGGCTGTATTTGAACTTTGGTCCTCCTGACTCCAGGGCCAGTGCTCTAGTCACTGTGCCACCTAGCCGACTCGCCCACTTACTTTTTTGAGAATGGATTTTTTAGTGTTAGAAATGTGCCAGTTGCCCATATGTATTGTATCTGACTAGAGATGTTTGATGCAAATAATTTCCCCCTCTTCTAATTATCAGCTCCTTTCATCTTTTATTTAAGAGTTTAAATAGGTACAGTTGTAAAAAAAAATGTAAAAAAGAAAGTTGTAGAAAATATGTTTTCTGATTTTCATGGTGTGACTATGGGTTTATTAGAACCATTTTTCTTTTAATCTTTTTGTTGATGTTATTGTACTCCTACACAATTTCTTTGATTATTTCAAGTTTTTTTTTTTTTTTTTTTGCTTTTTGGAGGGGGGAGGCAGGGCACCTAGGGTTAAGTGACTTGCCCAAGGTCACATGGCTAGTAGGTGTTAAGTATCTGAGGCTGAATTTGAATTCAGGTTCTTCTGACTCTAGGGCCACTGCTCTATTCACTATGCCACCTAACTGCCCCCAATTATTTCAACTCTTATCATGGTACTCTGAATTCCTCATTCGTTCTTTTGGCATAATATTATGAACTTTGTTTTCTTTTTAAAATAACTTCTTTCTTTTTGGCGATCATTAAAGTGCTGTGATATTTTGATGTGATGAGGCCTTTCTGTCTTTGATCTTCTTAGTGAAATAGTTCTTAGGGCATGTTGAAGGCGGGGCTTTGCTCACCCAAAAACTGTTGCAGCTTCATGATATGTTGTGGTGGAACTATCTCAAAGAATTCAGTCAGACTACCTCTAATCCAAGAAAAGGCATTTATTGAGATTGACACCTCTCACAAATCAGGCAAAGTGCCAAGAGGAACCAGCAGCTTCAGAGAAAGCAAAATGGATTTTTATAGAGTAAAGATGCTATTATATAACGAATCATGAATATTAAAAAGGCAGGAGGGATTTGTTAAGGAATTAGGTAATGGAGGAGGGGTCCCATCTATGGTCTGATGGTTAAACATTCTGGTCATGCTGCTCTCCAGTTGGCTGGCTATTGTGGTCCTGTCTGATCAAGACAGATAGTTAGGTATTGTGGTCTTGTCTTGGGTTAGATGGATGATGTGATTGTGATTGAGTACAGGAACACATCTGTTTCTGTGGGAATGGGTCTGGGGGCAGTGGTGACTAGAGGTAGTAGCTGGGTTCCCATCACATGTAGACACCTGTTTTTTCTGTGGGAACTAAGAGTTCAGGGACACATCTGTTGTTTCAGTGAGCTGTGAGGTATATATGAAAAAGTTAGGACATTGGCAGTGGGGCTAGGTAGGTAAAGTGGGCCTGCTGTTCACTGGGATCAGGCCTATACTGAAGTTTAGAATATTGGGGCTGGGGGCAACTTTGTTGGGATTCCATCAGTGGATACTAGAAGTGGATGCTCTCTGGATCAAAGATTTTGAATAGATTAATATTTTTATCTCTAATACTCCCAACTTATTTTTCATATTAGTTAAATTCATAGCCCCACCAACAGTTTATTTGTGTTTTTATTACCAAAGACATTCTGACACTGGTATTTTTGTCTTTGTTAGTTTGGATATAAGGTAAGACCTAAGTTATTTAACATAAGTTTCTAATTGTTGATTTGGATTGGTTCTTAGTCTTTTTTTTTGTGTTAATTCTTTTTGTTGTGGATATTATGTTTTGATTTTGATATTTGGTGCAAAGATTCTCTCCCTCTCCCCAATTTATTAGATTCCCTTTTCTTCTAGTAGCTCTAATGTTTATGCAGAGGACTTTTGATTTTTGTCCTTTATCATCACTTCTATTTAACTAAGCATTCCTCTCATTGATATGAAAGGTCTTGACCTTTATTCCATTTTGAATTTTTCATGGTATACATGACAAGATCTAGTTATTTTAACTAACGAATTATAACTTTCCAGTTTTTACTGTTTTTTTTTTAACAACTACAAAATAGTTCCATTCAGTAGTAAATTCTTTGTAAAAAGTTTTCCAAGTACATTAGTGAAATATACTGAGTTACAGAGGTTCATTTTTTTTGTCACAGACTTCTCAGAATAATGTTTTAAATGCATAAACAATATGTTACAAAGGAAGTCAATTATTTTAAAACATGATATAAAATTTTTTTAAAAACTAAATTCGTGGCTCTCGGGTTATAAGAACCCCTGATTTAGATAGGCTGGGCTCTTGGGATATTGTTTGATCTAAATAAATTTGCTTTTTCTAAACCAAACAATAGGAAACATTTGTTCAACTTATTGTAACCACATGTTAATTTAAAATTTGTTTTTTCCAGAATGTTTTTCAACATAGACATTGTTTTCCCACTGACTCAAATCGTATAGTTTGCTTGCTAGCCATTTCTCACCATCTAGGGTAAAAGCCTACAAGATTGGCTTGTACTCAGGATTGAAGAAGAACCTGTTTGCAACTTATGCCCTTGCTGCTGCCACAGAAATTCTTCTTCCTTGCACCATAATAATCAAGCACAGACCAATGTAGTATATTTCATTTCTTCCATTAGTAGACATAACACTTTTGCTTATTGTCACATCCATACTGTGAAGAAGCAACTGAAATAACTTTTGTATCAGAACCTTTTAAAAAAGTAATAGTTTTGATCTTCTGTGAAACTTTTTTAAAGTGATATTTACCTTGTATTTGTCCTTTACCTGTCCTTTATTAGGACTGAAAGGGTTGGATTTGTTTTTAATTGTGGCCTTATTTACTCTTTCCCCTGCAACCTTTATTTATTACTTCACAGAACAACTAGTTTCAGGATCCTATGATAGAGAAAATGATGGAAATAGAGTCAACAAAGGTTGAATGTTTATATAGCTACCAGTTTGTTTTCTAGAAATTTTATGTTTCTTGTCATAAGCTCTCTAAGGAACAATTACTGGAAAAAGAATAATGTTTATTTGTCTTTCAGATTACTGATACATAAAAAAACAACTGATGTGGACTATACTGGCACATCTTCAAAAGAACAATGGACTGGAATACCAAACCAGAAGATCATGCTGCTCTTCCATCCTATTTAGAAAGTCAGTCACATTTTCTGAGAAAAGCCTTAAGTCCACATACCTTAACACCTCAGAGTTCTTGTAACTATTCTAGAAATAATCAGGAGGTATTTGTTTGCCCTAACAATAAAAATACAACTTTACAATCACTGCAGTATCAAAATATTGAAAGTTCTAAAAATCTTCAGCAAGCCTCTCACCCAGATATGTCTGGTAGGGTAGTTGTCATCCCAGAAACTTCCACTGAAAGAATTCCTTTTTCACAGTTGAAAGTAGTACCAAATCAACCAGATCAGAGTTCACACAGATCACTTGGAGCTCCAAGAAACTCTTGGTTAAGTTCTTCAGTGAGTGATTCTATCTTCTTCAGCAGAGGATTGTCTGGTATGACATCTCAGACTAGTGTTGGAGGTAATGTACATATGACATCTCAAGCTAGTGTTGGAGGTAGTATACATAATGCACTTAAATCTCAGGACCAGTATATCTCATCAAATACCTATACTATGCAGCTACAGATGCTTTCATCAAATCCTTCAAAAGTTGCTTCATTGTATCCAGGAAATCAAGCATCTAATTTATATTCAGCAGAACAGCAAGTAAGGTGGGCACCACCTTGTACATCCAGTGGACTAACTCTACCTTTTCATCAACCAAGTCAGTATCTTGATTCACAAAGAGGTTTATCTAATGCAAACATTCAAAAACAACCTGCTATTTCAGCTACACCGTTACAGATTACAAATAATCAACTTTTAAATCCTAGTGTAGTTGTTGGAGCACCTCCACCACCATATCCAATGGCACAGTCACGTCAATATACAGCCATTAGTGCTGTTACTGAGACTGGTAATAGAAATCTTCCTAATTATTACTGTAGATTAGTCCCACCGTTTCAAAAAAGTAGTCAGTATTTAACTCAAAATCCATCAAATGAAGTTTTACATACTCAACAAGTAAGTCTTTCTGAAACAAAAAGAGTTTTTGGAAGAGATTGCCAACAACAGTGGCAGAACACTAATGAAAATGGCCATCAGAAACTGAATGTTGAAACAAACTATCCCTTGAATGAACCAGGCAATTCTTTGGCTGCTGGTGGAATGCCTCACTATAAAAATAAACAGATGAGAACAAGTCTTTGTGATGCATCTTCTGAATTACTGAGCAGAATCCCAGGACCAAGCAACCAAATAAACAGTCATTCTCTTGGAGAAGGTAGTGGTTTTCTTGGGAAAAGTAGTGGTTCTCTTGGGGAAGGTAATAGTAACTTTGTAAAAGGTAATGGTTCTCATAGAGAAGGTAGTCATTTAGCTAATTCAGAAATTGATATATCAAGGGAAAGTGATTCAAAGATAACAAAAGAAGGGTTATTTAGGGATATAAAAAAATTATTGGCAATGAAAAACGAATTTTTGAAATTAGCAAAAGAAATTAAAATAAAGAAATCCTTTCTTTCTGAAAATCAGGATAAAACACCTAATTCTTCCTTGCTACAGAATCCTTCGATGTCTCTGCAGCCTACTTCTAAGGATCAGTCTTTTCCACAGTTAATGTCAATTAGTTCAGAGCATCAACCACCGACAGTAATGAAATCTACAGAAGACACAAATAAAACTAACAGTACACCGAATAGTAGTATTAAAGAAGTAGATTGCAGCAGACAGATTAATCAAGGCAATTCAGTCTTGCCAAATTCTGCCTATTCTGGAAAATTGCAAACAGAGCAGGTAAATGCTCTTTTTCAGGAACCCTCTCCTGTATGTCAGAAAATCCTATCAGCTATTAATCCTGCACACACAGTATCAAATCAGACCCCCTCAGATTTTAATAAAGGTGATAGATTTGACAGACCTCAGCAATCCGGGGATACCATTAAAACTGTTGCCCAGCAAAGACAGAAAGTTTTGAAAAAAAAAGAGGACAATTACAAACTTCTTTCTCATCTCCTTAAAAGCAACAATACAACTTTAGATTTTACCCCTAAAATAATGAATCAGGAAACATTAGCAAAAGGTGTAAGTGAAAATATGCAGGACTATAATAAATCTATACATTCTGTAGTAAAACAAAACACAGAAGTCACCAGTGCTCAGTTACAATTCAAAAACACAGGAATTCCAATGACTACTGTCTCAAATACAGAGGCTTTAGATACTTCTATTAAACTGAAAGACAGGACTCCAGTTTTGCTTAGTGGCAAATCTTGTACAAAGGATAATAATTATTCCATGGAAGAACTAACAGCATGTCTTGCATTGTGGAAAAAGGCACCTTCTGAATCAAGTAACATTAAAAAGTGTGACAAATTAGGAAAAAACAAAGTATCAGATGGAATGTCATCTCCTACAGCTGTAAGAAACATAAATGAAACCGTTTTGCCAACTGTAAATGTTCCTATTGGGCACAAACATGAATCTGGAAATTTAAATTTAACAAAGGGGATTGAACTTCAAATTGCTGTTGTTTCACCTTTAATCCTTTCAGAGGTAAAACCATCAAGTGACCAACCTCTAAAGCCAACTAAATCTTCATTGGAATCAGTGTTCCCAGTTATTCAAGAAGGCAGTGTATGTAGTTTACAAGACCAAGTTAAAGAAAAAGCAGTTGCTACATCAAATGTTACTAATGAAAGAACAGAAATTTCTGTTGCTACAAATAATTTTGCACTGAATAATAAATTTGATTCTAAATTACAAGACATAAAATCAGCTGATGAAATAGTACATTCAAACATAAACTCTTTTGCATCTGAAAAAATGGAAGAAAAATCAGACAAGTCAGAGCCACACCTATCACATTTAGAAAAGGACATCTGTTCTCCCAACAATGCAAACAGCTCTGGGCAAGTTATAGAACAAAACAAGGAAGAGCAAGTCTCCAAGCATTTAGGGGATGATACTCCAACAAATGATGACTTGTTACAGATTGCCAGTGTCTGTTCTCTTGTCAAAGGTGATATGTTTTATAATTCCCAAATAGCCAATATGTTCAACTGTGTCCCTTCAACTCAGGTTGATAAGAAAGAGGTTTCTTCACCAGACAACACTGTGATTGATAAAGGACAGCTTAAAGAGACGTTGAGACAGACTGAGTTTGAATCTGTGAGTAAAGGGCAAAATTTTCTGAAAATTACTAATGTCCTTCCTGAAGTATGTTATGGGACAAAATCACTGGGGACTTCAAAATCCTTTAAATTAAAGCATTGTGAAACAAATGACACAATTGCAAAACAAAAAAATGATGTGGAACAGAATATTGAGAAGACAGAAGTTGTTAGTAATAAATGTTGCTCATCAACTGATAATCAGCCAGATCTTAACTCTAAAGAAATTGCTGATGTATCTAGTGAACATTTCACCAAAGAGCCTTTATCTTGTATTGTCCAAAATATTGAACAAGCAAACAGTGAAATTATTTTTGACGAGGCAGCATCTGTGAAATACCTAGATGACCAGTTGTCTGAACTTGTAGAAGAATTTCCTTATGGTATTGAAAGTGCAGACACACACAGTATACCAGCAGAAAATAAAAATTCATCACTGCAGCTAACTATGAACCCAATAACTAAAGATAAAGAAACCAGTATCAAAAGCAACTGTGACTTGGAAGATCCAGTAAATCAAATTAAAATTACAATATTGAGCTCAGAGCACATGAAAGAATTATTCCCTATAGAGAATAAAGAAATATGCAAGAGAGATGAAAACCTAGACAAATTGGAAGATTCTCAGAGAAAGGAATCAATAACAGAAGTCCAAAATCATTGTGATTCTTATGTGAAAACCACAGAAGTCCAAAATCGTGATTCTTACGTGAAAACCACAGAAGATAATGTCAGTTCCATAGTATCCCCTACAGGAAAAGATGATGTTCATTGCTGTGCATTAGGTTGGCTATCTACGGTTTATGATGGAGTGCCCCCATGTCTGTGTGATTCTAGAAAGAACATTACAACAGAAGAGAAGCTTGATGGCCAGAATTCTGTTTCAGAAAGCTTGAATTATAAAGGGGACGCAGCCACTGATGGAAACATCCTTGTTACAAAGATTAATAGTCCGTTAAGGAATAACTTGCAGAATTCTCCAACTTATCCTGAAGGAAAAAGAAGTTTGCTTGAAATGGAACAAGATGAAACAAAATGTTCACCAAAGGGCATGGAAAAAGAAAAACCTAATTTTTCTTCTGGAAAGAAAATAGTAAAACATGATGAAAGAGATTCTCAGGAAAATCCACAGAAGAAACTTAAGGCAAGCAACTTAATCCCTTTAAATGGAGAAAAGAGAAAATCACATTTTTGGTCAATTAAAAACAAAGAATTTCTTAAGAAAGAATGTTCTTCAAGAGATGTAGTATCAACAGAGAAGTTAAAACGGAAATTTAAGTCAGGTTGCTCAAAATTTAAAAATCCCAAATGGAAGCTGGAGCAACCTAATATATCTAATATGGAGCATAAAAAGAAAAAATATGAGTTGGAACAGAAAACCTGTATAGTAAATGGGTTTAAGCTGTGTGAATCTCTCTCAAGCACAAATGAAGAAAATTGTTTTGAAGAAAAAACCTCAACAGATGCAAAGTCTACAAACTTGGAAAGGAATGTCTACCAGAATATAATGAATACTTCAGATGTGAACTTGAACTCTACAAAGTCTAATGGTAGTCCATGTAAAATTAATAAGGTCCTATCTTCTCAAGATTATTTTCAGAGACAAAGAAAAAAGGAAAAGATTGCTAAAGGAGACTTAAAGCAAAGGTATGAAAGTGAGAAATTTAAAAAAAATAGGCCACGTGTTTCTGAATATGCATGGCGTAACAAACTCACCATAAAACTAGTTAACTCTGCAATATCAAGTGAGGGACACAACATACGGAAATATAAAAGGTCATTAGACAGTTTGACACACCATAATAAAGCCACAAAGTCTCACAGAAGCAAGATCCATCATTCAAAAGAGTCCAAAATATGTGGGATTGCAAGGAGCGTGCAAGAAAAAGTTGGTGAAAAACAGCTTGATAATGTAGTAATTTTAAGCAGAAAAGCTAACAAATATAACCAAAGTCACCTCCAAGGAAAGGATCAAAAGGAACAAAAGAAACTGTATTTGAACAGGGTTGCATTTAAACGCACTGCACAAGAAAGTATTTGCCTGACAAAGTTAGACTGTTCACCTAGGAGTTCTGTAAATCAAGTTACTGATGTTAACGAGTCCAACCAAGATTCATTTTCACTTGAGAAGGATAAATTTGAAAAACCAAGAATGCTGGAATTTAAGTTATGTCCAGAAGAACTATTTAAGAATGGAAACAGTGAAGAACATAGAGATTTTAAATCTTTTCCAAGGAAGGAGCAAGTTCCTGTACAAGGTATGACATTTTAAAAAAGATGATTGCTTATATAAGGTAATGATTCAGTTACAGAATTTTATTGTAATTGAGAAACATCATTTCTGTAGTGGACTTGGAAACATTAGAGACCTGGGTTCAGATCCTGCCAAGGACACTTAACTTGCTGTGTGATAGTGAACCAGGCCCTTGAACCCTCTGATTGTCTGTAAAATGTGCATAATAGCTAGTTTTTACCTCATAAGGCTCTTGTGAGGTCCAAGTGGCATAGTGTGTGTAAACCATTTTGCAAGCCCCAAAGCACTATTTATTATGTTACTATTTTGGCTATGTTAAAAACGAATGCCTCAGAACTCTTAAAAAAAAAAAAGTTCTCGTAAATATTATGTGAAATAGTATGTAAAAGTTTCATGTATCTATTACTAAGAGATCTGTGTTGTATTAAAAAGAAAAAAAAAACCAGTAAGGGAAATTGTACTCACTGAGTTTTTTGATAGATTATTTTATTGTAATTTGTCAAGACAAGCATATATTCTGTACTTTGTACTGCTTTTGTGCTTTTTCAAATAAGTCCCCACCCCAGTTTTCTTCTAATCTAACCATTTTGGTTTATGTAAGTTTTGAAATAGTAGTATGTTGAGAATCCTTAGTTGTTTTTCCATATGGAAATCACTCAACTTAACTGAAAATGTTGAACACATGCATTGTTATGTCTCACTGGAATACTAAAATTAGACTTCATAGTCTGATCAAATTAAACATTTGTATTTCCTGCAAAAGAGAAAGTACCTTATATAGGAACATGTTCTCATTGAAACCACTTAAATCATGGAGATTAATATTGTTTTTAGTTCTATAAAATGCTTTCTACCTTCTTATTCTGTGTGCACGCGTGTGAGTGTGCAATGCAACTTTTCTACTTCAAATATAGTTATCTTAGAACTTAGAAATATTTACAAATTAAGATATATTAAAATGACAGTTTAATCATTTACAGGCATAAAAAGCACAAAAGAAGATTGGTTAAAATGTATTCCTCAGAAGAAAATGAAAATAGAAGCAATCAAAGATAAAGGTGACACATTGTCTATACTCAAGTTTTAATGTTCATTTTTTCTTAGAATGTGGATGTTATTGTTCTTGTACTTACTTGGGGTAAAGCATATTCATAACATGATATATTTAATTGTTCTTTATTATTATTTGTGCTTTCCTTTTTTTCTCTCATACTTTGAAGTGTGCAAGGTTTTTTGCTTATCTTGGTTTCTTTGTGGTGCTTATGTTTAATGAGAAGAAACAGTTCTGATGAAGAAGAGAAAATTGAAACTACTAGTATTATTGTTGCTTTAAATAAAAGTGGAGTGAAAGATTGGAGTTTTATATTTCAAAGCAAGACATTCTATTTTGAATGTATAAGTTTGTTTCACTGAAAATATTGAGATTTCAAAGGTACACAGACAGAGGATTATCAAGAGAACAAAGAAGCAAAGCTAAATAAAAAATAAAGAAAAAATAGACAAATGAAAGGTAGATATATCCATGATACCAGGGAGTGAGACTTAAATAATTACAGAATCATGGACTTTTAGCTGGAAAGGATGACATGGATTGATTATCTAGCCCATATCTAACCTAAGTTAAGAATGCTCCCTATACAAAATCCTCAACAAATGATCCATCCTGTTTACATTTGAAAGATTCCATTAATAGTGAATTACTGTCTCCCAAGGAAGTTCATTGATTCCAGAGAAGGTGGTTTTGTTTTGTTTGTCTTAACCAGAGTCTTTCTGCATCTTCTACTTAGCTACTATGGCTAGGTTACTTGCTTTCAGAGCCAAATCTGAGAATAAATTCTCTACCTTTTCCAGGTGACAACCCTTTAGGCTTTTATATCCTTCTTAGAACTTTCTATACAGGGCTGCTAAGTGGTACAGTGGATAGAGTGCTGGCCTTGGAGAGTCTTCCTGAGTTCAAATCTGGTAATTCAAGTCAAAACATAATGGCTGTGTGACTGTGGGCAAGTCACCCAACTCTGTTTGCCTCAGTTCTCATCTGTGAAATGAATTGGAAAAGGAAATGACAAACCACTCTAGTATCTTTGCCAAGAAAATCCAAATGGGATCACAGAGTCTGAAACAACTAAAAGAACTATAGCAAAAAACACACTCCTAAACCTTCAGTACTTTGACATGCATCTCAGTAAAGCATGATTTTCAGTCTGTTTGCCATTTTGATCACTGTTAATATAATTTAGTTTGTCAGTGTCCTTCATATGATTTAATACCCAGAAGTAAACCTGTCCTCTAGACCATGTGTGACCAGAGCAGGTGTGTTGCTTCCCTGAATCTGGATGTTATCTTTTTCATACAGCCCAAAATTGCATTATCTTTTTTTTTTTTAACTATAATGTCACACCACTTATTCATTTTATCAGATGCTAGGTAATTTCCATAAGAAATGTCTAAACTTGCTAACTCAACCTTTATTCAGTTAATTATTAGAACCAAGTATAGGTTTTAACATCTAGATCTGTTAAATTTCATTTTATTAGCTTTAGATTATCATTTAACCTATTTTAAATGTTAGCTGTGTTTTCCAGGTTTGTGTCATCTAGAAATTTGATTTGCCATGTATACTGTATGTAATCACAATATAAATGTGTTACTATTAGAGAGCACCTTTTTAGGTTGACATCTGTTTGTCCAGGTGACAAGTCACTTGTCCTTGATCAAACTAATCAGTTGTAAATTTACCGAGTTTTATTATTCTCAAGCTCATCTTTCTCCATATTGTCTATAACCTATACTAAAAATTTCCAAGACTTTAATTGAAATTTTAAACATTTTAAATGTTTAAACTATTTTCCTTGAACAAAATGTCTATTTCTCATGCTTCCTTTAAATCACTCAGTTATTTTAGATAACTCTCCTGTTTGTTTCAAGTATATATGCATGAGTATAGAAAAAGGATTTCTTTGAGTTATCTGTTTTATGAATAGCAGTTCTCAAAAGTTTCTGTTGAAATCAGTTTATTTGTTGAGGTCCTGTGCTAGCACAAGGAGGAAGCAACAGTCAATAAAACAGAGCTCTTGTTATCAATAAAACAGAGCTCTTGCTATCCAGAAATTATAGTCTAGTTGATGAAAAGAGCTGTAGGACTAGAGAAATTTCCAGTGCTGTGATTCTTTAAAATGGAAGAGTACAGCCTGCAAACTGTAAACTGGTGAGCTGGATTCCTGATTACTTGCAAGAAGACAGAACTAGGAGTCTTATTGGAATGAGTTCTCATCTGGAAACTTTCATTCTAAAACTGCACTGTTGTTAAGAGGAGAGGAAGAACATGAAACACACCTTACATCAAAAAGTAATATAGCAAGTTGTACATAGTTAATTCGCAGTTTCACGTACAATCATTTTTTAAAATTTTGCTTTTGTTATGCATAGAAATGCTCGTTTTAATAAAAAAATTTTAAATGGGTATCAGTTTAAAGAAAAAAGGGAAAAGTAATCTCGACAAATTTGGCAAAAATGAAAAACTAGGGAACTGAGGATGTAAGATACAGGTAAAAAAGGAAGTAGATTGACAAACACTGAAGCAGGGACATGGGAAAACAAATAAGGAAGGAACATGGGCATAGGTTAAAAGAAATTAAGGAAAGAATACAAAGAATCAAATATTAGCATCAGCTTGAGGTTGTAGAGCATATTTTTTCTTTGATTGTAGTTTGAGTACACAATCTTTAAAATTTTGTGAACTTAAGCTGACTTAATGTGAGGTTCCCTCTCACTTACGAATCTACACAAAGATGTGGGAAAGAGGGGTGGCTAGGTGGTGCAGTGAGTAAGAGTGCCGGCCCCAGAGTTGTGATGACCCAGGATCAGCTTCGGCCTCAGTACTTAGCACCCACACGTAAATAACTAGCAGTGTAACCTTGAGCAAGTTACTTATCCCCAATTGCTTTAAAAAAAAATGTGGGAAAGAGGCTGAGAGAAGTGAAGGAATACAGGACATTGAATGAATGCCAGAGAAAGAACATTTGGGAAGAGAATGCAATGAAGATAAAGCCAAGTGATGACAAGAATCCTTGGGGCAGAGAGTAAAGCATTGTTAGCAATACATAGATACCCTGGTGGAGGGAAAGAGACATGGGTAAAAGGAAAGGGACACAGAGGTGCCAGGAAGGCAGGAGAAGAGAGAGATACAGGCATAGAGTAGGAAAGGTTAAATCCAAGAGACTTTGAAATAGGGAGAGACTGAAAACCTACAAGACAAATCAGGGTGCAGACCCAGATAGAATTGAACAAGACGAGAGACACACAAACCTGACATTGAGATACATTGAAGTGAGATATGAGTCATTCAAACCCAAACTCAAAGCTGTATTGAAGTGTGGATATAGAGTGTTAAATGATAATATCCATTTGACATGATAAAATTGAAAGCTAGGCACAGAATAAAGTGGGACATTAAGGAATGGAAAAGATCAAAAGAGAATTATAAAATAGACTAATACATAGAACTTTTTTACATTGACATCTTTTTAAATGAAACTAATGGAGTTGATTTACTTTATCACTAAATTAGTATTCCATTCTTTGATGCTTAATATTAAATAACAGTAACGTTTATTTCCTTTAGATGACAATGCTCTATCTAATTCAAGAGTGTACAAGAGAACACTGAGTGAGGATGGATGCAAGGCTGTTCAGAACTCGCCAAAAGATTCAAAAACAATGTTTCAGACCTACAAGAAATTATATTTGGAGAAAAGAAGTAGAAGCCTAGATGACAGTCCTACAAAGTAATTATCTTTTTGTTAGATAAAGTTTAGAAAGCAGTGTGTGGTACTGAAAATGTCCAAATGCTATTCCTTCCAAGGATTAATTAATTTCTATTCTTTTCTCCTTTTAAAAATTCAATTATGTAGCTGGCAGTGGATTCACTATTGCAATGAAGGCTTTCCAGTCATAAACTTTATTTCTGACTTAAATAACATCATTTGGAAATGTCTTGTTTGGGGAGAAAGTTTAATGTTTCTTTGCTTAGAAAAATACCGAATAAATTGATACAGAGAAATCTGATTGTGCTTAAAACAGGGAAACCATAAAAGTATTTAGCTGCTACATTGTCAAACCAAACGGACATAATTACAAAGTTTTGTTTAATTTTCCTATTTTTGTATTTCAAATGCTGACCAGAACTGTTAAAAATTACTCCTTAAATTTGAGGAATGTTCCTCAGCAACTTGTACACTTTATTTAGAATTGTAAATACATTCTTATGTTTATAAGCTATATTAGCAGATCTTCACTAATTGTGAATTTTGAAATATATTCTTGAGTATTTTGTTAAAAGTGCCATTTTGTACTGTTAAATTTTGTACTTGAATTGTAAACTTTTCCCCAAAATCTTGTTTTTTTTTTTTTACTTAATACATTGAAAACAATTTGGATGTTTAAACATTACTTTTCATACTTGAAATAAACATTTATTTTAAAAAATGAAAAAGTGTGTTTTTTTTATCAAACTGTTAACTTCTGTGAGTTTCTTGACAAATTTTAATAGAATGTTATATACACAATTTCATTTATAAAGTAGAATAAGAGCATTAAAGGTGAGTAGGTTGTCAATAGTGTAGTTGATCAGGTTGGGTTGAGGAAAAAAACGGGTGATTGAGGTAGATTACTAAAGCTTGATTCTAGGAATAAGGCTGGTTGAAAAATGTAATACTGTGGAGGAAGGAAGATAGTTGATGGTGGGTTAACCGGAAGAAGTATAGCCAAACTCTCCCTCACAACACCTGATTTTGGGTGGCTTCCCTGGAACTGCTGTACAAAAATTTCTATAGAATTAGCTGTTATGTCCTGAACCCTTAAACACATCAGCAGTTCCAGGGGAGCCACCCAAAATAAGGGCATAAAAATCCCGCTCAGAAGGGCACTTTGTAGTACATTCTCCTTGCTCAATGGGCTCATGTCTCTGCTTACCAGTGCAGCATCTCCCTTAGTAGAGTTACTCTTGTTAGTGTGTGTGTGTTGAGTTGTAAACTGGGTCTTCTCTTCCTTTCTCCCTTTTTCTAGTTTGCCAATAATGCTTTGTATTGAACCGATTACCATTGTGTTACATATTCTCAGAAACCAGACTAAAGGGTTGTTTTTCCAGACATCTCTGGCTGCCCTCTAGGCCTGCATACACTTGGCACCTGGTTAAAGACTTAACCTTTTGGTAGCTGCACCTATGCTGGTGAGCCCAGTCACTGAAAGCAAGGACTAAAAGGAGAACCCTATACATCCTCAGGAAAGACTTTCACATACCACAAGACTGTCCAAAATGGTCTCAACCTTGTGCAGAATCAGGAATAGGTGCTATAGGTCACAGATGTCTAGGAATAGCATTCCAAAGTGACAAATGATCATGGGGTCATAGGATGTGTACATGTAGTGGATCAATTTCAGCATTAAACAGCAGCTATATGGTTCTTACTCTAGGATTGGAGCAGAATCTCAGTTCCAGCCTCTAGCCCTGAATGAAGCAGGCAGAAGAGTAACTAGGGCAGGAATCTCAGACCCAAAGAGAAACCTGAAGTTTTGTCTTTGAACCAGTAATTTTCCAGCTGGCTGACAGGGGTGAGGCCATCAGCAGTATATTGAAACCCTAACTAAGAGCAAGCCCTCTGACCTCATGTTGTTCAGATGCAAACCCAAGTTGAAAACTTGAGCTCAGACCAGAAGGGCAGAAATCATACTTTGTCCTACATCCAACCACTTTTGGAGCACTGAAGTCTTAAAATTCTCCACTCATCCTGAGCTGTCTCTGAAATCCTGGAGAAACAAAACACAACACTCAAAAACACGGACATTTTTCTTCTAAATACCTGGCCCTAACAAAAAGTCCAAAGCAAGGATGTAGTCTGGAAAAATGAGAAAATTGTAAAAATCCCACCATGATAAAAGATATGATGTGATATGATAAACAGAATTCTTAAGATAAATCTAGAGGTAGAGAATGGCTCTGAAATAGCTACAAGCAAAGTCTCTGAAAAAGATTGGTTACAAGTTAAATTAGAATTCCTGGAAAAAATGGAAGCAGTGGTTATTTAAAATTTTTTAAGAAACATTTTTATAAATGAAATAGGAAGACTGAAATTGGAGGGGAGGGGATCCTGCAGGATTAGAGTCCTGGAAGAAAGAATTTGAAAGTAAATTAACTGAAAACTTAAAACGTTAGGTGTCACAACAAAAACAACTTACCAGGAAAATGTTGAGGAGTGATAACTTAAAAATCATTGTTATACTCTGAAGTCCATGATGAAAAAAAGCCTAGACATCATATTTCAATAATTGTAAAAGAAAACTGCCAAATCTTTTTAGAACCAGAGGGAAAAAACAGTCCACCATTCACTTCCTAGTAAAAGAAAACTATCAAGATTATTGGCAAAATTCAGTTACCAGTCAACCTATCTAAAACATCAAAGCACCCTGGGGGAAAGAACAGAGGCGGCAAGCATCAGACAAGTCAAATCACAGCTTTCACTACCTAGACCAGCATCTCTACTCTGATGCTGATGGAGATAGCCCAGGACTCAACCCAAGAACCTTATGAATAGGGTCTCCCAAATTGCCAGAAATGCATCTGAACTAGTGCCTACAGCCACCACCATTGAAGGAAGTGTAGAGAATCACTGTACCTTCTGACTCCAGGGCCGATGCTCTACTGACTGCGCCACCTAGCCGCCCCCCACTGTACCTTTCTTACCACCACCATCAGCAGCTGCCAAGAAGCTGCCACCAATAGGCCGTAGAAGTACCCCATCCTCTAGAGAGGCAGCTGCTGTGGAGAAGGGGCAAGCCATCCCTACCAACTGCTAACTACTAGGCAGGAAAGCCAGCCTAGCTAAAACAATAAGGTATCCTGAGGGAAACACAAGGCTGCATAGGCCAGACAAGTCAAATCACCACCACTACCTTGCTCTCCTCTGATTTTAATGGATATAGCCTATATCCTTTAACCCAAGATGAACCTTTGGAATAGCTATAGTTCCTGCATAGTGTTCCTAGCCTAGGAAGCAACCCTGTGGCAATGAAGCTTGGCAACGTACTTCCTTAGGTGCTACAACTAATATCCTTTTAAGACCCCAAAAAGAAGGGTTTTGTCACTAAAGTCCTTGGCATTGTTAGTTCAACATCAGAAACTGATATGATTTTTCTTATCAGTAGAAATGACATTAAAGAAGAGGCATTACCATCTACTTTGCTGCTTCACCCTTAAGAACCATGGAACCTTACCATCTCACTTACAGTTGAAATCTTTGTTTGTTGTCTTCCCCTTTAGAGTGTGAGCTCCTTGAGGGTAGGGACTGTCTTTTCTATTTGTATCTCCAGTGCTTTGCACATATTATGTGCTTCATTCATGGGAAGGAAAAAATATTCTAAGAAGCAAGAAATAATAATAGCTGTCTTTATATAGTTCTTTAAGGTTTGCAAAGTGCTTTACAGATATCTTATTTGATCCTCACAAATATCCTGGGAGGTAGGTACTATTATTCCTATTTTACAGATGTGAAAACTGACAGAGGTTAAATGTCTTGCCTAGGATTGCACAGCTAGTAAGGCAAAAACGATTTAAATTTAGAGATTTTTGACTGCTGCTCCATTGATCAGTATTACATGCTTTTTAGCAGTCACCACTATAAAGTGATGGAGAACTTGATATGTGATACTGTGGAAAGCAAAAAATAATAGGCTTACGATCAAAAATAACTTACTCAGCAAAGCAGTATGATCCTAAAGGAGGAAAAAATAACGACTTTTAATGAAAGAGAGGACATCAAAGCATTCATGATGATAATGACCAGAGCTACATAGAAACTTAAATGTGAATATGCATGACTGCTTATATACAAATATGGGAAGATGATACATGTGTTGTCTCAGAACCTTATCAACATCAAAGGTCATAGAGAATGTCCAATTAAAAGTTCTGGAAGTGGATGTTATATTGTGATGTTCTTGAGGGAGAGAAATAGAAATAGACTGGGGAGGGGGAAAGAGAAAGGTGGGGAAAATGATTTAAATAGTTTATTTAAAGCAGGAGGAAGACAATACCATGGCACAGAGAAACTGTAAGTTTAAAAAGATTTAGAGTTTCTGACTTTCGGGAGCCAAGATGGCAATGTAGAAGCAGGAAAACTCCTTATGCTCCCTCCATAACCACAGATACCTAAAAAAATGGCTAAACAAACATTAGGGCTACAGAATCCACAAAGTGACAGAAAGAAACAAACCCCCTTCTGAAAATAGCCTGGCGGGCCTACAGGAAGCATCCATCACAGTGTGTCCAGAAGCAAGCCAAGCCCCATGTGAGTCCACCATTTTAAGCTCAGGGTGGCCACGACCAGCCCCAGCTGGAGGGACTTCTGGAGAGTGGATCACCAGCAGTTGCAGCAGTTTCCAGAATTATCAACTCATAAATGCCAAAGAAAAAGTGAGAGGTCACTGTGGACTTTGTGGGAACAGGGGGTCTGTGAGTGTGGACTGCTACTGCTTGGGAGAAGTGGCTGAGATAGAACAGCTGCTGCCAGTTGGCTGCTTCAGAGCTCCTGAAGGAGATTGTAGGGGGAACAAGCGACGAGTCTCAGGGGGTAATCACTCTTGCTTTAACCTGCTTGGATTTGGATTGCTGTCTAGAGTGGAGGTACTGGGGTGTGTGACCAGTGTGCCAGAGACAATGGAGGCTTCTGAGAGGGCACCCAACTAATAGCTCTGGCAGCTGAGAAAACCCCAATGTTTTGGGACAAAGCTCTCCTCTATGAAAGCAGAAGTCTACTATGGCAAAAAGCTCAAAAGTCATAATTGAATGGCAACATGAGGAAGGAAAGCAAGCACAGCAATCTGACATTAGACTCCTATTTTGGGGACAAAAAGGATCAAAGCATGGGACAGGAGGAAGACAACAAAGTCAGAACTCCTGCACCAAAAGCTTCCAAGAAAAATATGAACTGGTTTTGAAAACCAAATAAGAGAAGTGGAGGAAAAATTGGGAAGAGAAATGAAAATGATGCAAGAAAATCATGAAAAGAGAGTGAACAACCTGATTGAAAATAACACCCTAAAAAATAGACTAACTCAACAAAAGAGGTTCAAAAAGGCAATGAGGAGAAGGATGTCTTAAAAAGCCAAATTTGTTGGATGGAAAGAGAATCTCAAAAGCTCACTGAAGAGAATCATTCTTTCAGAATTAGATTGGAGCAAATGGAAGCTAGTGACTTTATGAGAAATCAAGATACTATTAAACAGATGCAAACAAATGAAAAAATAGAAGGCAATGTGAAATATCTGATTGGAAAACCACTGACTTGGAAAATAGATCCAGGAAAGATAATTTAAAAATTATTGGACTACCTAAAAGCCATGATCAAAAAAAAAAATCTAGAAATCATCCTCCAAGAAATTCTCAAGGAAAATTGCCCTGACATTTTAGAACCAGAGGGCAAAATAGAGGTTGAAAGAATCCACTGATCACCTCTGAAAAAGATTCCCCCCCAAAAAAAAAAAACACCTAGGAATATTATAGCCAGGTTCTGGAGTTCCCAGATCAAGGAGAAAATATTATAAGCAGCTAAGAAGAAAAAATTTGAATATTGTGGAAACACAATCAGGATAACAACGGATTTGGCACAATTGGGATAACACAGAATCTGTCAACTCCTACACTGAGGGATCAAAGGGCTTGGAATATGATATTCTGAAGGTCAAAGGATCTGAGATTAAAACCAAGAATCCCCTACCCAGCAAAACTGAATATCATGTTTTAGGGGAAAATATTGTCATTCAATGGAATAGAGGACTTTATATAATTCTTTTTTTTTCCTTTTTGAAGGGCAATTGGAGTTAAATAATGAGTTAAATAAGGTCACACTGCTAGGTTTTTGTTTGTGTGTGTTAAGTGTCTGAGGCCGGATCCGAACTCAGGTCCTTCTGACTCCAGGGCCGGCGCTCTACTCACTGCACCACCTAGCTGCCCTTCTAGCATTTTTTTTTTTTTTTTTGGAGGGCAACTGGGGTTAAGTAACTTGCCCAAGGTTACACGGTTAGGTGTTTTTTTTTTTTTTGTGTGTGTTAAGTGGCTGAGGCCGGAACCGAACTCAGGTCCTTCTGGCTCTGGGGCCGGCACTCTACTCATTGCGCCACCTAGCCGCCCCTCCCTTCTAGCATTTTTGATGAAAAAACCAGAGTTGAATAGGAAATTTGACACTGAGATACAAGAACCAAGTGAAGCATGAGAAGGTAAACAGGGAAAAGAAGTCATAACGAACTTATCAAAGTTGAAATGTAAAAATGTAAAAAGGATAATTGTAACTTATGAAACTTTTCTTAGTATGAGAATAGTTGAAGGGAATATAAATGTGTGTATTTCGATATAGGGGGGTATATGGCTATATGAATACATATATGAGTGTGTGTATATATGTGTACAGGTATACATAGAAGACACAGGACTGATTGAATAGGAAGGAATGATATTTAAAAGGTGAAATTGAGAGGTGAGAGAGGTATATAATGAGAGGAGATAGGGAGAGACAGAATGGGGTAAATTATCCCATATAAGAGAGGCAAGGGAGGGTGGAGCCAAGATGGCAGAGTAGAAACAGCACTTCCAAGGTGCTCTGACCCACACAACTTCCAAACAATGTAAAAGGGGACTCTGAACAACTTCTGGAGCCCCAGCACCCACAGAATTACACAGAGAAGCTAACCTCCCACTGAGGAGACCCAGCAGCCCTGCAGGGAGCGGCCAGCGCAGCGCTTTGAGAGCAGGCAGCACAGCATGCTGGGAGCCGACAGTGCAGTGCTCTGGGAGCTGAGCCCAGGCCCACCTGAGCCTTGGTTTTAGCCCTAGGGCAGCTGGGCCTGCAGCTGGCTGGAGGGACCCTAGAACACCAGCAGCTGTGGCGATTCCAGAATTATCAGCACAGATATGCCTAGGACAAAGTGAGAGGTTAGTGCCCTATGGCTTTTGGGACCAGTATTTGGGGAACTCGTTGGCTTTCTCCCCTGGGGGCAAAAAGCTGCTGAAGAAACACGGCACAGGAGCCATTTTGCAGCGTCAGTGGCTGCTCTAGCTTCTGGTCTGCAAACTGTAGGGAGATCCAGCAATCAGTCTGGGGCTTAATCACCCTTGCTTTAAACTGCCTGGATCTGGATTGTGGTCTGGGGGGGAGGTTTGGGGTGGGAATCCAATTTGCCAGAGCGGGTGGAGGCTTTACCCAACCTGTGAAAGTTGTGAAGACCCCAACTTTGGGACAGAAGCTCTCCTGTCTGGTGGTTGAGTCCTACTGTGGCAACAAGCCAAAAAGTCAAGTAATTATGGCAACATGCCTAGGCAAAAACAAAACAAAACAAACAAAAAAACAGAAAAATTCAACATTGGACTCCTATTTTAGGGGCAAAGAGGATCAAAGCATGGAGGAGGACTGTGAGGTCAGAACTCTTGCACCAAAAGCCTCAAATGAAAATACAAGCTGGCTACAGGCCATAGAGGACCTTAAGAAGCAGATAAGAGAAGTGGGGGAAAAATTGGGAAGAGAAATGATAAAGATGCAAGAAAAGTATGAAAGGAGAGTCAACAGCCTGACTGAGGATAATAACACCTTAAAAATAGACTAACTCAAATGGCAAAAGAGGCTCAGAAAGGCAATGAGGAGAAGAATGCCTTAAAAAGCCGAATTTTCCAGATGGAAAAAGAATCTCAAAAGCTCACTGAGTAGATTCACTCCTTCAGAGTTAGACTGGAGCAAATGGAAGCTAGTGACTTTATGAGAAATCAAGATGCTGTTAAACAGATTCAAACAAATGAAAGAATAGAAGGCAATGTGAAATATCTCATGGGAAAAACCACTGACCTGGAGAATAGATCCAGGAGAGACAATTTAAAAATTATTGGACTACCTGAAAGCCATGATCAAAGAAAGAACCTAAAAATCATCCTCCAAGAAATTCTCAAGGAAAACTGCCCTGATGTTTTAGAACCAGAGGGCAAAATAGAGATTGAAAGAATCCACCGATCACCTCCTGAAAAAGATCCCAAAAAGAAAACTCCCAGGAATATTATAGCCAGGTTCTGGAGTTCCCAGATCAAGGAGAAAATATTATAAGCAGCCAGGAAGAAACAATTTGAATATTGTGGAAACACAATCAGGATAACAAAGGATTTGGCAGCTTTTACACTGAGGGATCAAAAGACCTGGAATATGATATTCTGGAGGTCAAAGGAGCTGGTATTAAAACCAAGAATCACCTACCCAGCAAAACTGAGTACTATATTTCAGGGGAAAATATGGTCATTCAGTGGGTTAGAGGACTTTGAAGGATTCTTTTTTTTTTTTTTTTTTTGCAGGGCAGTTGGGGTTAAGTAACTTGCCCAAGGTTACACAGCTAGGATTTTTTGTTTGTGTGTGGCAAGTGTCTGAGGCCGTATCCGAACTCAGGTCCTTCTGACTCCAGGGCCAGTGCTCTACTGACTGCACCACCTAGCCGCCCCCACTTTGAAGGATTCTTGATGAAAAAAAAAAGAATAGGAAATTTGACACTGAGATACAAGAAGAAGAGAAGCATGAGAAGGTAAACAGGGAAAAGAAATCATAAGGAACTTATCAAAGTTGAACTATTTACACTCCTACATGGAAAAACAATAGTTGTAACTTATGAAACTTTTCTCAGTATGAAAATAGTTGAAGGGAATATATATATATATACATATATATATACATACACATACATACATACATATAGTCTTTATCAGAGGGTATATAGGTGTAAGAATACATATGTCAATGTGTATATGTGTATATATATCTATATATATGTTTACAGGTATACATAGACAGAAGGCACAGGACCAGTTGAATAGGAAGGGATGATACTTAAAAGGTGAAATTAAGAGGAGAGAGAGGAATAAAATGAGAAGAGATGGGGAGAGACAGAATGGGGTAAATTATATAGAAGAAGCAAGGGAAAACTGTTACAGTGGAGGGGAAGAACAGGAAGGCATAAGGGAACGGGTCTGTTGACGCTTACCTTCGTCAACCCTGGGTAGCCACTCACTTACCTGAGTCTTTGTACGTCTACGGCTCCCAAAGGTGGGAGAATGGATCCCCAGAACACCACCGATATGGAGCGGATGGAGATCAGTCCTTTATTTCATGCTGCCAAGATCTCACTTAGGCTCTCCCCCTCTCTCATTATATACCCTGACTTCTCTTTTCTTAGGGGCTGTTTGGCAGCCTGTCATGTTCCCCCTTCGAATATGTCTTAAGAGGTCTTATCATAGCTCAGCAGTCTGTTAGTTAAGTAAACATGTATCTTGCCGTACCAGGATAAGCTCAGGGGCCAGATCCTGTTTGGCAATCCTGCATGTTCTGTACTTGCTTATCTTACACGTTATCCAGACCTCAACAACATCCTTCAGGGGGCCGTGCGCACTGCCTCGGGCTCTCCCTAGGGTCACTATGTACCATGACCAAAGGTCAGTCATGTAGTCTTGTGACCCAATACCCATGTAGTTCTTTCAGAGCCTCAACATGGGTCAACCTTATAATCATTGAATTTGGCTCAGGAAGGGAATGACATACACATGGAAAAGGGTATCTCACACTACAGTAGGGTAGGGGGGAAGGGGATGAGAGCGGAGATGATGGAAACGAGGGCAGGCTTGGTGGGAAGGAAGTAGGAAGTACACACTTTTGAAAAGGGGCAGGACCAAAATAGGGAATAGAACAAGTGGGAGGTGGGATAGGAGGGAGGGAAATATAGTCAGTCTTTTACAGTATATCTACTATAGTAATGTTTTGCATAGCTACACATGCACAACATATACTGAATTGCTTATCTTCCCAGTAAGGGTGGGTGACAAGGGAGGAAGGGAATGAATTTGGAATTCAAAGTTTTAAAACCAAATGTTTAAAAATATACATATACTATTATTAATACTGTTTTACATGTAATTGGGAAATAAGAGGAGGGGATATCCTGGGGGCCTGCTATTTTGGGGAGGTGGGTGGGAGAAAAACGGGGAGAAAATTTGTAACACCAAAACTGGTGGAGATGAATGATGTAAAACAGAAGTTAGTAAAAGCATTTGAAAAGAGAAAACAACATTGTCAATGTACCTACATGTGAATCTGCAAAGGGAAATAGGAATTGGTCCCAAGCCTTCTTGGAGGAGCTGAAGAAGGGTTTTAAAAGTCAAATAAGAGAAATAGAAGAAAAATTGGGGCAAGAAATAAAAGTATGAGCGGTTCTACAGCTTGGAAAAGGAAGAGCAAGAATTGATTGAAGAAAACAACGCCTTAGAAAATACTATTGGCCAAATGGAAAAAAAAAGAGGAACAAAAATCTACTAAAAGGAAAAACTCTTTAAAAGCAGAATTGGTCAAATGGAAAGGGAAATACAGAAATTCACTGAGGAGAAGAACTACTTAAAGAGTAGGATTGGTCAAATTTGAATGGGGCAAGTGGCAGCTAATGATTCTGTGAGACACTAAGATCAGTTGAACAAAATAAAAAAAAGAAAAAATAGAAGAAAATGTAAAATACCTCATTGGAAAATAGACCCAGGTGAGATAATTTAAGAATTATTGGCCTATCTAAAAGCCATGATCAAAAAAAGAGCCTGGGTAGCACCTTTCAAGAAATTATCAAGGAAAACTACCCTGAGGTCCTAGAACCAGAGATTCTAGAATAGAAATGGCAAGGAATATTGTGGCTAAATGCCAGAATTATCAGGTGAAGGAGAAAATAGTCCAAACAGCCCGTGAGAAACAATTTAAATATGGAACCACAGTCATGATTATGCAGGACCTAGCAACTTCTATTTTAAAGAATCAGAGAGCTTGGAATATGATATTCTGGTAGGCAAAGGAGCTTGGATTACAACCAAGAATCTACTACCTAGCAAAATTGAGCATAATCTTTCAGGGGAGGAGATAGATTTTCAATGAAATAGGGGACTTCCAAAAGACCAGAGCTCAACAGAAAATTTGATTTTCAAATACAAGACTCAAGAGAGGCATAACAAAGGTAAATAGGAAAGAAAACAAAACATGTTATTCAATAAGGACAAACTTTACATCCCTACATGTATCTTTATGTAATGGAAATGCAGATGTAAAAGATCTTCCCTGCCCCTAGGCCCTTTGATTGGCTTAAGAGACTTTGATTGGCTTTAAGAGACTCTGAAAACCTTCCTTGATTTGAAAATATGCTCTGCCTCCTAATAGGCTGAATGTGGTCACATGGAGCCTGTGGTGGGAGGCTTGTTTTTCAGGAATGACTACACCTTGATGCTGTGTGATTGGGCAGTGGATCAAAAGGGTGGTTACATTCTTTGAGCCAGGAGAAGGCTATATAAACTCTGATGAGGGGCTTTGCTTTGGGGCTCATTTTGAGAAGTGTTGTGTGATTTGACCAGATGAGACTCTGGGAAGCCGTTGTTGAGAGCCCCCCGGCTTTGAAAACCCAGATGTTGATGCTTCCCTCTCTGGTAACTGTGATTTGGTATTGATGCATGTAATGTTGGGACAGTTTGGAAGCCTGTCTGATCTGTAAGTTCTGTAACTCTGAAGTTCGGGGTGCTGACCTTTTTCCCCTGAACTAGGTAATGTGTGTTTGTTTGATTAAAGTAAGCTTGCTAACCCATTTTGAGTTTGCTTTCCTTTTGAAAAGCAGATCTAAGAACCTGTGTTGGCAGCTACCCTGGGGATATTGGGGTGCTTGCTGCTACACTTTATTATGACAGATGGGGTATACAAAGACAGATGATGTGGGTATAAGTTGACTTTGTTGTGATGATATAAAAAAGGAATGAAAAACAGGATTGTACAAGGAGAAGAGGAAAGAGGGAGAAAGAATAGGGCACATTACATTACATGAAGAGTCACAAAGACCTATTATAGTAGGGGAAAAGAAGGGAGGGGGGTGAGCATTTTTTGAACCTTACTCTCATCAGATTTGGCTCAAAGAGGGAATAACACACAGAATCACTTCGGTTTATAAATCTGTATTACTTTATAGGAAGTAGGAGGGGAAATGAGAAAGAAAAGGTAAGATAGAAGGGAGGGCAGAAGGGAGACAAGAAGTAGTAAGGGAAACAGAATAAAAGGGAGAGCTGATGGAAAGGACAGCAGACTGAGGGAGGCAGTGATCAGAAGCAAAATACTTATGAGGATGAAAAGGGAAAAAGAAAAACACAAACTGGGCAAAATAGAATGAAGACACAGTAATCATAACTGAATGTGAAGGGGATGAACTCTGCTATCAAAAGGAAGTGGATAGTAGAGTGTAGGAACCATAATCCTATAATATATTGTTTACAAGAAAGACATTTGAAGCAGAGAGATACACACAGAGTAAAGGTAAAAAGCTGAAGTAAATTGCTTCAGCTGAAGTAAAAAAAAAAAGCAAGGGTAGCAGTCCTAATCTCAGGCAAAGCAAAAGCAAAAATAGATCTAATTAAAAGAGATAAAGACTGAAACTATGTCCTGCTAAAAAGTACCATAGACAATGAAGTAAACTTCAATACTAGACATATATGCACCAAGTGGTACAGCATCCAAATTCTTAGACAAGTGTGATGGGAATGGGAATCTGAAGATCTTCCCAGCCCCTTGCCCCTTTGATAGGCTTAAGTGACTCTGACAACCTTCCCTGATTTGAAAGTATATTCTGCCCCCCTAATAGGCTGAATGTGGTCACATGGAGCCTGTGGTGGGAGGCTTGTTTTTCAGGAATGCCCACATCTTTTTACTTTGTGATTGGGCAGTGGGTCAAGAGGGCTGTGACATTCTCTGACTCAAGAGAAGGCTATACATACCCATGTGAGGTTTTGCTTTGGGGCTCCCTTTGAGAAGAGTTGTGTGATTTGACTAAATGAGAATGTGGGCAGCCATTGAGCCCCCCCAGACTTTGAAAACCCAGATGTTGGTGCTTCCATCTCTGGTAATTGACTAGGTATGGATGTACTGGTCAGACAGCTGGAAGCCTGTCTGCTGATCTGTTTCTCTGTATTTTTTGTCTGCTTGTAATCTCTGTTTGTATTCTCTCAAGTTCAGGGTGCTGAGCTTTCCCCCCTGAACTAGGTAAACGACCTATGTTTAATTAAAGCAAGATTGTTAACCCATTTTGAGTTGCTTTCCTTTAGAAAAGCAGATCTAGGGGGCAGCTAGGTGGCGCAGTGAGTAGAGCACCAGCCCTGGAGTTAGAAAGACCTGAGTTCAGATCTGGCCTCAGACACTTAACACACACACACACACAAACCTAGCCGTGTGACCTTGGGTAAGTTACTTAACCCCAATCGCCCTCCAAAAAGAAAAAAAAGCATATCTAGGAACCTGTGCTAGCAGTCATCCTGGCTATGCTAGGGTGCTTGCTGTTACAATAAGTTAAGTGAAATTGAACTAGAAGAAATAGATAGCAAAACTATACTGGTAGGGGACCTCAATTTCCCCCTCTCAGAACTAGATAAATCTAATCACAAAATAAATGAGAAAAAGTTAAGGCAGTGAATAAAATCTGACAAAAGTTAAGTATAATAAACCTCTGGAGAAAATTGAATGGGGAGAGAAAGGAATATACCTTTTTTTTCAGCAGCTCATTGCACCCAGACAAAAACCATCTACTAGGGCATAAAAACCTCAAAATCTGATCCAGAAAGGCAGAAATATTAAATGTATCTTTTTAAGATAAGGATGCCATAAAATTACATGTAATAAAAGAGTATAATACACTATGACTAAGTGATGTTTATGCTATGAATGCAGAGGTGGTTCAATATTAGGAGAACTATCAGTATAATTGACCATACCAATAACAAAATTAATAAAAATCATATGATTGTCTCAATTGATGCAGAAAAAGCTTTAGGTAAAATACAGCACCCATTGCTATTTAAAACACTAGAAACTGGGGGCAGAGCCAAAATGGCAGAATAAAAGCAAGAATTTACTTGAGCTCCTCCCTAATTACCTCAAATACTTGTAAAAATTATTGTAAACAAATTTCAGAGCTGCAGAAACTACAAAATGGCAGAATTAAATATGTCTCCAGCTGAGGACAGCCTGGCAAACCAACAGGAAGGATCTATTGAATGAGGCTGGGAGCAGAGAACAATCCTGTGTGGGCCATGCTGGCACAGACCAGCAGCATAAACCAGCAGTACAGATAGGCTGGAGCAGACCTCAGGGAACTGAATCACTGGCAGCTGTGTCAGTTTCCAGACTTCTTAACCCATAAATGCCAAAAACAAAGTAAAAGGTCAATGGGAGATTTCTGTTGCAACTGGGTGAGAGAAGAGCACGGTTCTGCCCCCACCACTGGTTCAGGGAGGTGGCCACAACTGCAGATGTTGCCACTGCAGCTGCTTCTGGAACTCCAGGCCCACAGATGGTGGCAGGACCAAGCTGAATGACCAGAGGGCAATTTCAGGAATCTATTTTCTGGCACTGAGGCACGATTCTCTTGCTTTGCCCTGCTTGGATCTGGGTTGCAGTATTGCGTGGCAGTGCTGGGGTGAGGAGTGCTTGTGTGGCACAGTTTGTTGAGGTTGTATAGAGGCAGTACTTCTTACAGTTCTGAGGCAGGTGCCTAGAAGAAGGAATGACATCAGCTGCAAAAACCCCAGAAATTGGAGACACAGCACTCTCACTCTGGAAGCAGAGTTCTACCATGGCAAAGAGCTCAAAGTATTTGGTTGTGAAGATGAGCAAAAAGAGGAAGAGAAATGAGACTATAGAATATTTTTTTAGAATATTTTTTTTGGTGACAAAGAGGATCAAAACAGAACAGAAGAAGAAAAAAAAGGCAAAACTCCTGCATCAAAATCCTCTAAGAAAAATGTGAACTGTTTGCAGGCCATGGAGGAGCTTAAGAAGAATTTTGAAAATCAAGTAAGAGAAGTACAGGAAAATTTGGGAAGAGAAATGAGAGTGATGTGAGAAAATCATGAAAAACAAGTCAATAACTTGCTAAAGGAGACCCCCAAAATGGTGAAGTACATAACACCTTAAAAAACAGACGAACTCAAATGGCAAAAGAGACCCAAAAAGCAAATGAGGAGAAGACTGCCTTAACATGCTTAATTGCCCAGATGGAAAAAGAATTTCAAAAACTCACTGAAGACAATAATTCCTTTAGATTGGAGCAAATGCAGGCTAATGACTTTATGAGAAATCAAGATACTATAAAACAGATCCAAACAAATGAAAAATTAGAAGGCAATGTGAAATATCTCACTGGAAAAACCACTGACCTGGAAAATAGATCCAAGAGAGATAATTTAAAAATTACTGGACTACCTGAAAGCTATGGTCAGAAAAAAAGAACGTAGACATCATCTTTCAAGAAATCCAGCAAAACTTTCCTAATATTCTAGAGCCAGAGGACAAAATAGAAATTAAAAGAAGTCATCAATCACTTTTTCAAAAAGATCCCAAAAAGGAAACTCCTAGGAATATTATAGCCAGGTTCCAAAATTCCCAGATCAAGGAGAGAATATTACAAGCAGCCAGGAAGAAAATATTTAAATATTGTAGAAAAACAATCAGAAATAGAAGATTTTCAAGCATCCTTGATGAAAAAATCAGAGCTGAACAGAAAATTTGACTTTCAAATATAAGAAGCATGAGAAGGTATTTTTTTTAATTGAATGCTTTATTAACTTCTAGTTTACGTCATTCGTTTCTGCAAGATTTTCAGTTACAAATTTTCTCCCCATTTTTCCCCTACCCACCACCCCAAAATAGCAATCCCACTAGATATCCCCTCCTCCAATCTGCTCTCTCCCATATCTTCTCTCATACCCCCTCCAACTTTTCAGTAGGGAAAGGTGGATCTCTATGCCCCAATGCTTGTATATCTTATTTCCTAGTTTCCCAGTAAAATAATGTTAATAATAGTATATATATTCTATTATTAACATTAAGATAATCATTTCAATGAAACTTTTCTCAGTATGAAAATAATGGAAGAAGGGTGTATGGTCATATGAATACATATGTGAATGTGTGTATATATGTTTACAGTTATATATGGATAGAGGGCATAGGTTAAATTTGTTGGGAAGGGAGGATACTCAAGGGGTGAAATTATGAGGTGAGAGAGGAAAGTGGCAAGAGGAGATGGGGAGAGACAGGGTAGGGTAAACTATCTCATGTAGAAGAAGCAAGGGAAGTGGTTGCAAGGGAGGGGGAGAATAGGAAGGCAAAAAAGGCAAAACCACATTCTCATTGAATTTGGTTCAGGGAGAGAATGACATACATACTAAATGGGATATCTCAACCTGCAGCAGAATAGGGGGAAGGGGGATGAGAGGAGGGATGATTGATGGGGGGGGGGGCATCCTTGGGGGGAGGGGAGGTTGGAAGTACCCACTATAGAAGAGGGACAGGATCATGTAGGGAATGGACCAGGTGGGGGGTGGGATGAGTGGGAGGGAATTGTAAGCAGCCTTGTACAATATATCTACTATGATAATGTTTTGCATAGCTAGACATGTACAACATATACTGAATTACTTATCTCCCCAGAGGGAATGGGTGACAAGAGAGGAAGGAAATGGATTTGAAATTCGAAGTCTTAAGATTAAATGTTTCAAATATATATAAATACTATTATTAATACTCTTTTGTTTGTAATAGGGAGATAAGATGTACAGGCATTGGGTCACAAAGATTCACCTTCCTCTAATGGAAAAGTCGAAGGGGGTATGTGAGAAGGTATGGGAGAGAGCAGATTGGAGGAAGCAGTATCTTGTGGGACTGCTATTCTGGGAGGTTGGGTAGGGGAATAACGGGGGGGGGGAAATGATTGTAACTCAAAATCTGGTGGAAATGAATGATGTAAAACAGAAGTTAATAAAGCATTTGTTTAAAAAAAATGATCAGTTCAGTATAGGTTGTACATATGCAAAACATTTCCATAGTGGATATATTGTAAAAGACTGACTATATTTCCCTCCCTCCTATCCCACCTCCCACTTATTCTGTTCTCTATTTTAATTCTGTCCCTTTTCAAAAGTGGGTGCTTCCAACTTCCCTCCCTCCTCAGCCTGCCCTCCCTTCCATCCTCCTCCCTCTCATCCCCTTCCCCCCTACTCTCCTGTAGGGTGAGATACCCTATTTAGTGTGTATGTCATTCCCTCGCTATGCCAAATTCAATGAGAATGAAATTGACCCATTCCCTTTTGCCTTCCTGTTCTTCTCCTCCATTGTAACAGTTTTCCCTTGCTTCTTCTATATGAGATAATTTACCCAATTCTGTCTCTCCCCATCTCCTCTCATTATATTCCTCTCTCACCTCTCAATTTCACCTTTTAAGTATCACCCCTTCCTATTGAATTCGTCCCATGCCTTTACACACACACACACACACACACACACACACACATATATATATATATATACATTCACATGTGTATTCATACACCCATATACCCTCCTATATAGAGACATGTGTATGTATGTGTGTGTGTATATATATGTGTGTGTGTGTGTGTGTGTGTGTGTGTACATATATATACACATACATCTCTATTCCCTTCAACTATTCTCATACTGAGAAATGTTTCATAAGTTACAATTATTGTTTTTCCATGTAAGGATGTAAATAGTTCAACTTTGATAAGTTCCTTATGATTTCTTTTCCCCGTTTACCTTCTCATGCTTCTCTTGCTTCTTGTATCTGAATGTCAAATTTTCTATTCAACTCTGGTTTTTCATCAAGAATGCTTGAAAGTCCTCTAATCCCCTGAATGACCATATCTTCCCCTGAAACATGATATTCAGTTTTGTTGGGTAGGTGATTCTTGGTTTTAATCTCAGCTCCTTTGACCTCCAGAATATCATATTCCAAGCTCTTTGATCCCTCAGGGTAGAAGCTGCCAGATCCTTTGTTATCCTGATTGTGTTTCCACAATATTCAAATTTTTTCTTCCTGGCTGCTTATAATATTTTCTCCTTGATCTGGGAACTCCAGAACCTGGCTATAATATTCCTAGGAGTTTTCTTTTTGGGATCTTTTTCAGGAGGTGATCGGTGAATTCTTTCAACCTCTATTTTGCCCTCTGGTTCTAAAATGTCAGGGCAATTTTTCTTGAGAATTTCTTGAAGGATGATTTCTAGGTTCTTTTTTTGATCATGGCTTTCAGGTAGTCCAATAATTTTAAAATTATCTCTCCTGTATCTATTTTCCAGGTCAGTGGTTTTCCCAATGAGATATTTCACATTGCCTTCTACATTTTCATTTGTTTGCATCTGTTTAAATCTTGATTTCTTATAAAGTCTCTATCTTCCATTTGCTCCAATCTAATTCTGATGGAATGATTCTCTTTAGTGAGCTTTTGAGATTCTTTTTCCATCAGGCCAATTTGTTTTTTTTTTTTAAGCAATTGGGGTTAAGTAACTTGCTCCAGGTTACACGGCTAGTCATTATTTATGTGTGGGTGCTCATTTTCTGAGGCCGGATTTAATCTCGGGTCATCCCAACTCCGAGGCCGGCGCTCTTACTCACTGCGCCACCTAGCCACCCCTTTTAGGGCAATTGGGGTTAAGTAACTTGCCCAAGGTCACATGGCTAGGTTTTTGTTTGTGTGGGTTAAGTGTCTGAGGCCGGATCCGAACTCAGGTCCTTCTGACTCCAGGGCCGGTGCTCTACTCACTGTGCCACCTAGCCGCCCCTAATTTGTTTTTTTTTAAGGCAATTCTTCTCCTTATTAAGTTTTTGACCTTCTTTTGCCATTTGAATTAGTCTATTTTTTTCATGTTTTACATAGTTTATTCATGACCAGGTGAAAAATTATCCTCATAGATAAACACAATCCATAGTGCCTTTTAATCCTTCTTTTTGCCAGCACTGACATTTGCCTTTGCAGTACCCCTGACTTTCTTCATTCTGTTCTTGCGTTCCTTTTGCTGCTTTCTTCATGTCTTTTTCTTCTCATAGAGGCCATGTCTTGCAAGTCTGTGCTTTTGTTCATTTTTCTTTGCATAGTCAAGGGAATAATAAATCATGCCAAAGCCTGTTGTTTTGCCACCACCAAAATGGGTTCTGAATCCAAAGACAAAAATGACGTCTGGAGTTGTCTTGTACATCTTGGCTAGTTTTCTCGAATTTCAGTCTTAGGCACTGTGGTCTTTCTAGGATGAAGGACATCTATAACCATCTGTGTGCACTGAAGAAGTCTGTTTGTCATAAATGTCCTGGTTCTGATGGTTACAGTGTCATTCATGATGGCTCCTGGCTCCTTGAGCAGCAGGAGAGGGAAAGGCTAGTCTGTTTTTTTAAGGTGTTATTTTCCTCAGTCAGGTTGTTGACTCACATTGCATAATTTTCTTGCATCGTTCTCATTTCTCTTCCCAATTTTCCCTCCACTTCTCTTATTTGATTTTCAAAATCCTTTTTAAGCTCCTCTATGGCCTGTAACCAGCTCATATTTTTCTTGGAAGCTTTTGGTGCAGGAGTTCTGACTTCACTGTCTTCCTCCTGTTCTATGTTTTGATCCTTTTTGTCCCCAAAATAGGAGTGTAAAGTCGGATTGCTGAACTTGTTTTGCTTCCTTTGCTTTCTCATGTTGCCGCTCCATTACTTGACTTTTTAGCTTTTTGCCACAGTAGAACTCTGCTACCAGAGAGGGTAGCTTTGTCCTAATCACTGGGGTTTTCTCAGCTGCTGTAGCTATTAGTTGGCTGCCCTCTCTGAAGCCTCCACATGCTCTGTCAAACTGTTCATGTACCCCAGGACCTCCAGCCTAGACCACAATCCACATCCAAACAGGTTAAAGGATTACCCCTCAGACTGGTTTCTTTTTCCCCCTACAATCTGCAGGCCAAGAGCTGAAGCTGCCACATGACAGTGGCTGCATGGCCATGGCACCTCAGGGATAAAACTAGACCCCAAAGTTTTAAAAAGCAATGTTCAAAAAAATTGATCAGGGGGCGGAGCCAAGATGGCGGAGTAGAAACAGCTCATCCAAGCCACTCTGCCCCCAGATTCCCCCCCAAACTATGTAAAAGGGGACTCTGAACAACTTCTAGAGCCCCAGCACCCACAGAACGACACAGAGAAGCTAAACTCCCGCTGAGAACTGCCCAACAGCCCTGCAGGATGGACCAGCGCAGTGGTCTGGGACCTTGCAGCGTGCAGCGCGCAGAGCGCAGGAGCCAAGCCGAGCCCAGGTCCGCATGAGCCAAGGTTTTAGCCCCAGGGCGGCAGGGCCAGCAGCCAGCTGGAGGAACCCCAGAACACCAGGAGCTGTGGCGACTCCAGAATTATCAACATAGACTTGCCTAGGACAAAGTAAGAGGTTAGTGTCCTATGGACTTTGGGACTGGTATTAGGGAATGCGTCGGCTCCCTCCCCTGGGGGCTAGAAGCCACTGAGGACAAACTCCATTTTGTAGTTTTCAGAGGCAGCTCCCGCTCCCAGCCTGCAAATTTGTAGGGAGATCCAGCGATCAGTCTTGGGGGGTAATCGCTCTTGCTTTAACCTCCCTGGATATGGATTGTGATCTAGGGTGGAAGTCGTGGGTGGGTTTACAGCTTGCCAGAAACGGAAGTTGCAATGTGGTATCAAAGGATTAAAAAAAAATCTAAATAATTATTTTAAAGAATTGTATGGCAATCACTCTTTGCATAATTAAATTTCTTCATACGATTTATCTTTGTCCAGTGAAGTAATTTTATAAAGTTGGTGTTGGGGGACATTATCAACATTATTCTGATGAATTGGTTATTTTATTAAAACTGCAGTTTTATTCACTCTTGAGTCACACTCCACAAAGTGGATGGGAATAAATGGGGGGTGGGATAGGATGGAGGGAAGTATAGTTAGTATTTTACAGCATGACTACTATGGAAATGTTTTGCATAACTACACATATGTAACCTATATTGAATTGCTTGTCTTCCCAGTGGGGCTGCGTAAGGAAGGAAGAAGGGAGAGAATATGGAATTCAAAGTTTTAAAAAGAAATGTTTAAAAATTATTGTTACATGTAACTAGGAAATTAGATATATAGGCAATGGGGTATAGAAATCCATCTTGCCCTACAAGAAAGTAAGGGGGAAGGGGGGCAGAATGGGATGGGGGATATATGAGAGGGAATGAGCAATCAGTCTGCTTGCCATCTTAGGAGAGAGATGGGGAGAAAATTTGGAAATCAAAATCATGTGGATGACTAACCTTGAGAGACTGGACTCCTCTCAGCAATATAAGACAACTTCAAAAGACTCTTGATGGAAAGAGATATCCACATCCAGAGAAAAAGCTATGGAGTCTGAATGCAGATTGAAGCAAACTACTTGCTCTCTTTCTTTTTATTATTTTGATTTGTTTCCTCTTTCCCATTGTTCATTCCATTGGTTATAATCTTTCTTTACACCTGACTAATGTTTAATGTGAAGGTATTTGCAGATATCATATTTGACTGCATGCCACCATGGCTGGTGGGGAGTGGGGGGAGTTGGGGGTGGGATGGAGGAGAGGGAGGAGGAGAAAATTTAAAACTCAAGGGATTGTGGCTAAATGTTGTAAACTAAAAGTAAATAAACAAATTAACTTTTAAAAAAGAATAACCTTTAATAAATCCCCTTTGGACATTAAAAAATTGAGATCTTTAAAATAAGAGAGAGAGAGAGAATAGTACACTCTTGTCTGCACTCAGACTCCATATTTCTTTCTTTAGATATGAATAGCATTTCCCATCATGACTGTTTTGGAATTGCCTTAGATCCTTGTATTGGTGAGAAGAGCGAAGCATATCAAAGTTGGTCATTCAAAAATGTTACGATTACTGTGCACAATGTTCTGTAATTGTGTACAAAGTTGTCCTGGTTCTGCCCTTCTCACTCAACATCAGTTTATATTAGTCTCTCCAGGTTATTATGAAGTCTGTCTGCTCCTCATTTCTTTTTTTTTTTTTAAAGCAATTGGGGTTAAGTAACTTGCTCAAGGTTACAAGTCTAGTCATTATTTATGCGTGGGTGCTCATTTTCTGAGGCCGGATCTGATCTCGGGTCATCCCAACTCCGAGGCCGGCGCTCTTACTGCACTACCTAGCCGCCTTTTTAGGGCAATTGGGGTTAAGTAACTTGCCCAAGGTTACACGGCTAGTTTTTTTTTTGTTTTGTGTGGATTAAGTGTTGGAGGCCGGCTCTGAACTCAGGTCCTTCTGACTCCAGGGCCGGCGCTCTATTCACTGCGCCACCTAGCCGCCCCTGCTCCTCATTTCTTATAGCATAATAGTATTCCATTACATTCATATACCACAACTTATTCAGCCATTCCCCAATTGATGGGAAAACTGGAATATAGTATGGCAGAAACTGGGCATAGACCAATATCTAACACAGTATACCAAAATCAGTTTGAAATGAGTGCACAATCTAGGTAAAAAGGCTTATGTTGTAAGCAATCTGGGAGAGCAAGGAATAGTTTACCTGTCAGATATATGAAGAAGGGAAGATTTTATGACAAAACAAAACATTATAAAATGCAAAATGGATAATTTTGATTACCTTGTATTGAAAAGTTTCTGTACAAATAAAGCCAAACAATCTGATATAGGCTATACATGTACAATTATGTTAAACATTTCCACATTAGTCACGTTGTAAAGAAGAAAAAAATTTTTTAAAGAGAGAGACCTGTATTATAGATTTGACTCAATTCTTTGTATATCTTAGAAATGAAGCCTTTATCAGAGACACTGGTTATAAAAATTCTTTCCCAATTTTCCACTTCCCTCTTAATCTTGGTTATATTGGCTTTATTTGTTTAACTTTCTTTCAGTGTATCATGTAAGATATTGGTCTATAACCAGTTTCTGACATACTGTTTCCCAGTTTTCCAGCAGTTTTTGTCAAATAATGAGTTCTTATCCCCAACGCTGGGGTCTTTGGGTTTATCAAACTGTAGATTACTATAGTCATTGGCTGCTGTGTCTTATGCACCCAGTCTATTCCATTGATCCACTACTCTATTCCTCAACCAGTACCAAGTAGTTTTGATGACTGCTGCTTTATAATACAGATTAAAATCTGGTATGACTAGGCTACCTTCCCTAGTATTTCTTTTTATTAATTCCCTTGATATTCTGGACCTTTTGTTCTTCCAAATGAATTTTGTTACTATGTTTTTCTAGCTGTATAAAATATTTTTTTTGGTAGTTTGATTGCTGTGGCACTAAATATATAAACAAATTTAGGTAAATTTGACATTTTTATTATATTAGCTGCACCTAACCACAAGCAACTGATGTTTTTCCAGTTATTTACATCTGACTTTATTTGTGTGAAAAGTGTTTTGTAATTGTGTTCATACAGGGCCTGAGTTTGTTTTGGCAGGTAGATTCCCAAATATTTTATAATGTCTACAGTAACTTTAAATGGAATTTCTCTTTCTCTTTCTTATTGTTGGATTTTGTTAAAAATACATAGGGGGGCGGCTAGGTGGCGCAGTGAGTAGAGCGTCGGCCCTAGAGTCAGAAAGACCTGAGTTTGTATCTGACCTCAGACACTTAATGCACACACAAACAAACAAACAAAAAAACCTAGCTGTGTGACCTTGGGCAAGTTACTTAACCCCAATAGCCCTCCAAAACAAAAACAAAAACAAAAACAAAAACAAAAACAAAATACATAGGAATGAGGAGGATTTATGTGAGTTTATTTTATATCCTGAATCTTTGCCAAATTTGTTATCTCAAGTAGTTTTTTGCTTGATTCCCTAGGATTCTCTAAGTATATCATCATATCATCTGCAAAGAGTGATAGCTTAGACTCTTCTTTGCCTAATTTGATTCCTTCAATTTCTTTTTATTGTTCTTTATTATTTCTTTTTGTTCTCTTATTGTTGCTGCTAACATTTCTAGTACCAAATTGAATAAAAGTGATAGCGGACATCTTTGTTTCACCACCAATCTTATTGGAAATGCTTCTAGCTTATCCCCATTACATATAATACTTATTGGTTGTTTTAGATAGATGCTACTTATTATTTTAAGGAAGATTCCATTTATTCCTATACTTTCTAGTGTTTTTAATTGGAATACATGTTGTATTTTGTCAAAAACCTTTTCTGCATCTATGGAATGCTTACAACTTTCATAAGTGAGAGCCAAATTGTTTTAGCTGTCACCTCCTTTAACTATAAGCAAAGGTAGAAACACCTGGTTTCCTAAATGGCAGTTATAAAATATCATAAGATAGGGTTAGCAGGCCTGATAAAGTAACATAATTGATTTTACACAGTTTTCCCACCATCTTTTAGTTTCAACAAAATTCAAATTAAAAATTGCTTTGTCTAATGCTATTCCTGGCTCACAATGGTCACTTTATTTTTCTGACATAAGAGAATTTTACTACAATTTAGAAATGCAGCTATAACACAAACAATAACTTACATATGACATTAATTGCATTTCCAAATCAGCACATACGAAAATTATTCATAGAAGGTTGGACTAAGTGCAGAGAGTAGTTGACTTTTGACCTTGTTATTCCCAGGTCCATCCCCTTTTTTCCCTCTCCCCACAGTTGCAGAACCTGGTTGTGGACTTCGGGGTTTTGAGAAGAGAGATTTATCTGCTTGCCTAGAGGGGTGAATTTCAGGGTCCCCAGTGCTGTTGTCAGTGGAGCTCTTGCTATAACTGCTATGCCTCCCTCCTCCTTTTGCCAGTTGGGGGAGGGTAACTCACATTCCCTACCATTTTTCAGCATTCTATTTCCTTAATCTGATCTGGATGAGAGAAATTAGCAGAATTTGCTAAAATGTTTTTAACTGTTCTAACTTTCCACTGCAACCCTAGCTCAGTCAGAGGCAGGACTACAAGGAGAAAGCACTGTAGCCCTAACCTGATCAGGGCTAGCATGACAGAGTGAAGAATCTTAAGAGGTTCTTTGTGTGAGAATAAGAGCAAGCTGAGACCTGGGTTCAAGGTAAATTTAGGTTTGGATTTATTGATTAAGCGTGTGACTACCTGGAGTATAAACTCAAATCAGGTAGCCCCAAATTGGGGTATACAGAGTGCTTATAAAGGCTAAAACCAAAAAACCATTACTGGGGAGGGTACAGTACAGAAGCCAAGAATTGCCATTGGTTAGATCTATAGCTCAGGGCTAATGATGCAAGGGAAGAAGGGTGCAAATTTTTCTGGAAAGGCATCTCCCCCCAAACAGCATGGAGGGTACAGGGTGAAGAGTACAGGGTGGAGGATCATTGGGTAATGGGGACAGGTTATGGGTCATGTTCTAAGTAAAGGGTGTGGGGATCCTGCTTGGTTAGCAGGAACAGAACAGAGTGGTCTCTTCTTAAGATAAACTTGTACCATAACCCTGAGACTACACCTTGGGCAATACCCAAGACTATGCTTTAAGCTGTTTCAAGCTGTTACAGGGACAAAGACAAATATATACAGAGGCTTCAATGTTGGGCTTCAAATCAGGAGATGGGTGATTTGGGTTTGGGCACAACAGTTACTCCCCCCTCCCTTTTTTTTAAACTTCTGCTCAAGTAAAGTTCACTTCTGTGTCTACTCCTTTACAATTTCTTTGAAATTGAGTGTTTTGAGCCAGCCAATCAAGGTGAGTGGGATTCTGGAAAAGATCCAGTGGTGCCTAATCCCCTCTCCCCATACTGGGGAGTTCAAAGCTTCATCTCTGAGGTGTCTCTATTTTAGTTCTATGAATTCCCCCAATTTGCCTTAGTGCCAAGTAATATAATAAATTATGCCCTATTTTAAGCATCAAATTGGGAGTGACACATTTCACTTCAAATATGACCAGAATGAGTTCTATTACCTTTTGTTTGTGTCCCAGTACACAAAAACCTTTCTCTTTTAGGTGAGGTAGGAAATGTTAAGTGTTAGTCAAGTTGCCTCTTTTTGATTTGAGGGAGAAAGGTTCCCTCCTTCTTTTTCATCTCTCTCTCTCTCCCCATTCAAAACTTGAGCAAAGTTGGAATATAGAGAGGTGAAGAGAGAAGAGAAGAGAGAGAGAGAGAGAGAGAGAGAGAGAGAGAGAGAGAGAGAGAGAGAGAGAGAGAGAATGCTTAAAGTACATGCTTATGCTTAAACTTTCTTGCCTTTCTTTTTATCTACTCATCCTGGTGGACTTTGATTAAAACCCCTTTAAAACTGCACATATCTTATTTCTTTCTAATTCTGATCTGACACTTCTCTTACCCTCTTCAACTTGCCTTTAGCAATCATAGAATCTAAACAATAAAGTATTTTTCTCTCTCTTTCTCTTTCCTGTCCACCCAATCCTGTGGTGCTACTACAATCAGGGAGAGAGGGAGAGGGGGAGAGACAGAAAAAGAGGCATTCCAGGGAAAGTCAAGCTGCAGCCCTTGGAGGGCTACTCTTTCTGGCTGGCTGCATTTTAAACCTTACAGGGTGTCAGATTACACATAGACATTCATTCATACCACACAAACACAGAACAGATGCAGACAGATAACAGATAATGACAGGGAGAATCCAAAAGCTCAAAGAGGCTTGTCAGAAATCCCTTGTATCATTCAGACATTTTTGTTTGACCTTCCAGATCATAACATAAGCCAGGTAAGATGTCTCTTTTTTTGAGGTCTTGGAAACCAAGCCTTAAAATAGCCTAGGGGCAGATCCCTGGGCACAGGGGAAAATTTGCCCATCTCTTTGCCTGTAAGTCTATTTTTTGGTGGGGTGGGTATGCCAAAAGGGCTCCTGTAGTCTGCTTGCCTTGACTAGCATCCTGGAAGAGGGAGAAAATAAACAGCAGTTATTCCCAAAACAAGGGTTCCCTTGTCAAGAGGGAATGCTGCCAGACTCTGTTGCACTCTTGACCCAACATCCCTACAAGACTTTGCAGGTGCTTGAGGGGAGAAACTTGGCTACAGGGCAATGAGATGGAAAGCTTGGGAAGCTTGGGGGAGAGGGGAAGAGAGGGGAAGCTTTTTTTGACTCAGAGAATGCCTGAGACCTTAGACTGTGCCCCACATTGGGCCCCAAAGAAATGATGTGGTTTAAGAGGTTCAGGAACCCTTGAAAAGACTGAAATACAGGAAAGGGTCATCTGGAATGAATTAATGGACTCAAGCATTCTTCAACTCAAGTTTGAAAAGGTTTATTGTAACACCAATATAGTTGGCAGAACTCCTTAGGAAACTTGCAGCTTAACAGGAAGGATGGTAAAGCTTATATGGGAAAAGGAATAGATTATCTGGCAGATATACTAATTAGGTGATAATTTACAACCTTGGTCACAGGCATCATTCACTACTGGAAACCAGAGGAAGGGGTTACTCAGGGGCATATTTTTAGTCTGTGTAAAGTCAAGCACCAGCAGCTTTCCAGAGGACTGCTGCTGTGAACAGCTTTAAGATTCTAATTACATAGTATAGTGAACTCTCTATTTATTCAGCAGTAAATTAAAGTGAAACATTCATAGGAACCAAAGTACAGCATTCACAATGTTATAACACAACATCACTAAAGTGACCACGTAGTTTTCACCAAAGTGGACACATTGTTTTAAGCAAAAGATATCACTCAGTAAGTCCTTAACTCCGTCATCCTTGAGGAACAAGCCTCCTTAAGGGACCCAAAGTATAAAGGTCAAAGCTCTCCACCCCCAGGTCACGGTAAATCATAATCTTCTCAGTCAGCATTAAGTACTCAAGGAGAGATCTTTTCATCTTGACTTGAGGCTGACTCTCAGAGTCCATGATTCCTTTTCCATGGTCCCAGTTTTTGCCTGAATTTACCCAAATGTCAACTGGATTCACGGGCAGGCAGCTCTTAGCTCCTAATCCAGCTCCTCATTCAGCTTCTTGTCCAGTTCTTCATCCAGTTCCATATTGAAGCTCACAGTGTCCAGTCCACCTCAAGTCCTTCACAGTTTCTGTTTCTGGGAAGACAAAGCTTAACAGAGTCAAAACAACATTCATGCACATTGCCAGCACCATCATCAATTCACTATCTGCCTTGTGAAATCAACATAGACCTACATACAAGGTCTGAGAACTCAACACAAATCATCATTACAGTCCCAGGCCCTCTGAATCCCTCCTCCAGGACTTCTGTAAACAGACAACAAGAAAATGCTCTTTCAGGGCTTCCAGTAAGGTCCCAGGGCCTCTGTACAAAGTATCACAAACAAAAATAAACACAAACAGAACTGACAAACAGAGTGCTTGGCCACCACAAAATTCTCCTTGATTCTGCCACTGCAAGTGCTCTCTTCTCAGTTCTCCTCTCTCCAGCTTGGGTTTCTATGGTCATTAGCTCCTCCTCTTCCTGTTGTATCAGCAACAGGGCTTCACCAGTTGTGGGGTTCAAAAGTTGTGGGGTTCACAAGTTCTGTTTCTTAACAAAGACTTGATACAATCAAGGGCAAGGCTTAAAAGAAATTTGAACTGAAACAAGGTGCTAAATAATTAAAAAGCTGAAACAAGTTAAATACTTCTTTGCTTGCCATTACAATCTGTTACGTCTATAGCAATATAGCCTTGAGAGTTGATGTTCATAGCTTGACCTCTGTATTGAATATGATAACTCTGGAAATCAGTACATAATAATTTTATGGTTACAAGATAGTCCTGTTTTTACAAGAGAATTTCTTCAGAAGTCAGCATGTTTTTTTGATGGGGATAGTTTATTTTACTGAGGATGACTCATGAGTAATTGTGGGGAAAGGTAGTTTGTCTTGTGAGCTATTGCTAAGCATGGTGTCCTTGGGCTGGTGAGAAAACTATCAGGGATAGTGTTTTGGTACTAGCGAAAAATGTGATTTTTTAAAACCGGAGTCCAAGCACAAGCACCCAAGTGCCCCATCAGTTTCAGTAAATGATAAGATTTGTTCAATTGAACATATAAGAAGTATACTTCCCAGATGAGAGTTACAACCATATTGAAAGAATCAGTATGTAGAGTCATAATATTTATTCCATAATAATTATAATTAAGGATCAGATTATTTTCTAGACAGCTGATCAGAATAAAGTTCCAGTTGCTTTTAAATTTGACCACTGTGGGGAAAAACTTTATTGTAATAAAATAAATATTTTAAATAATTTAATAATTAATAAGATAATAAATAAAATTAATTAATTAATTATAAAGTTATTAAGTTAATTCTTTATAAAATAAAAATAAAACTTGCCTTAAGAAGTGAAAACTTGTTTAGACTAACCTCAGATATGTGGAATATGTAGAAAAAGATTGCCCCAGAGAACTTCCAGGTCAAACAGTCACTATGACTTTCTTCTGCATAGAGATTGCTATAAGGAGTGTATTTTCTTCCCTTATATATTTCAAGCAACCTACATGCCTTATCTGGAAATGGTTTATGTTCTGGCCAATCTACTGTTGTTTCTTGGAGAGCAATCTGGAATTATGCCCAAAGAGTATAAAACTGTGTATGCCCTTTGATGCCCAAAGAGTATAAAACTGTGTATACCCTTTGATCCAGCAATACCACTATGTAGCAGCAACCACACTGGCCTACCCAAGATGGCTACTAACACAAGGTTACCTCTGCTTTACTTGGAAAGACAGCTGTTTAAGGAGTCAACAATCTTTTTAATTGCATTCATTAGTTCAGGGGAAAAATCAGCACCCTGAACTTCAGAGAAAATCCAAACAGAAAATACAGTCAGAGAAATAAAGACCAATAGACAGGATTTCTTTTCTTTTTTTCTTTTTGGAGGGCACTTGGGGTTAAGTAACTTGCCCAAGGTCACACGGCTAGATTTTTTTTGTTTGTTTGTTTGTGTGTGTTAAGTGTCTGAGGCTGGATCTGAACTCAGGTCCTTTTAACTCCAAAGCCGGCACTCTAGCCTCCCCAATAGACAGTACTTCTAATTGTCTGAGAAATTAGCACAGATCAACAGACAGATCCAACTGTCTGACCAAGACAATACATACATAGTTACCAGAGAGAGAAGCACCAGCATCTGGGTTTTCAATGGCTACCCAGAATCTCATGTGGTCAAATCACAAGAACACTCTTCCAATGAGTGAGCCCCAAAGCAAAATGCTAACCTCAGTGTATATATACCATTTTTTAGAGTCAAAGGACATCACAACACTAGTGACTCAGTGTCTAATTAGAAATTAACAAAAGATGTGAAAGCCTCCCTATAAGCAAGCTTCCCCTAAGCAAACTTCCCGTAATGGGCTCCACATGAGGCCTATTAATGGGTGGGCAGGATCTTATGTCTCATGAACATTACACACTTTTAGGTCTGTTTCCTAAGATTATCAAGGAAAAAAGAAAAGAATATAGATGTTCTAAAATGTGTGTATGTGTGTGTCTGTGAAATGGTGGCCTTCTCCAGTGCCAGTTGGGGATGAAAGGAGGGAAACAGTTCAGAACTTAAAATGTAACCAAAACAAAAATCAAACTTTTAAAAAATCTGCTATTGTTTCATTGTGCTTTCATTTGAACTTAGGTTCAGGGGAGTGGGCCACCTACTTTGGCTCTCCTTTCTGCTGGACAATTCAATAAACTTATTTCTAAAACTTCTTTTCAGGTTTGGAATTGTTCTTCCCGACTGCTTTGTTAATCTAAAGAGACTTCTGGCTACTCTTCAAGAAATTAAAGGCCTTTTGGACATTAATGTGTATTTGAACTCTGGATTTTGTCTTCATACACTGCATTGCTTTCTGAACTTAAATTCAGAGCAATGAAGTCTAATTCATTTGTTAACTTGACACATTGTTACAGCATCTAGAATAGCATTTATCAAAGCAAGTCAACAAACATTTATTACACACATACTAAGTGCCAGGTACTATGCTAAACGATGAGAAGAAAAAGAAAGGCAAAACCAGTCCCTTTTATCAAGTAGTTCACAGTCTAATGGGAGAGATAACTATGAAGAAACAAAATACATAAAAAGCAAACCGTAGTGGATCTCAAAGGGAAGATACAAAATGTGGAAGACTAGGAAAGGTTTTAGGAAAGATAGGACTTTAGTTGAAACTTAAGAAAGACAATTGTGAAAATTTATTATTGTAGAGGTATAGAGTGCTCGAAACCCTAAAATACCAACACACTGGGACCTGCCAAATGAATTTGATTCAAGCCTTCTCTCAGCCAGAGAAAAGCAAAGTTTATTAGAGATTCTCCATAATGAGTAGACTCTTAAGGAGCCTTGGTATCTGTGATGCTTATAATGGACAAGTGGGCCAGAATAATCTGACAGAGTGAATCTGTGCTAGATAATTCTCTAGGATCTTCATGGAGACAAGATGGGTCTTATATACAGAAAGGTTGTGAGAGGAATCTAGGGATGGTCTAGTGGAGAAGTTTGGGGAGGGTCTTCAGGAGGAGTCAAATGAGGTCAGACTCCAGTAATGAGAGATTAAGGGTGGGAAGTAGCTGGAGGCTACCTGGAGATGGCAGTCAAAAGAGGGCTAGGCTAACTTAAGGGTAACAGATTTGGACATGGACATTTTGGGAGGATCAAGGGTGGGAAGTAGCTAGACAAAGGAGGGCGAGGTTAATAACAGAGATTTGGGCCAAGCTATCACGAAAGGCTTATGGTCTCAGGCAAATGCCTCATCAAATGGGAAGATTCAAGGAGAGTTCAAGGGGATTCCCAGAGCCTGTACCTCATCAATTATTAATAAACAATATCTCAGAGATTCTGAGCTTCCCCCAATCCCCTTCTTCCAAAGTCCTGACTCTAAGTTCAGTTTTTCTTTAGAAGGACATTACTGATAATGAGATTGTGTCGATTCTCTTTATCCTGGTCAGCCCCCTCTGACCCCCCCCAAAGCAGGTAATTTAATCTGAAGTAGGGAAACCCATTGAGTTCTACACATACTTGGGTGGAAATCTGGGGGCATGGCTAATAAAAGAGGTATTTCCATATTCCTGAAATGATGGAATGACTTAAGCCCCTGTTGAAAGGCTATTTAAATTGTGTACCCTAAACACAAAGTGAACTCAGTTCCAAACTGGCTCCCGTGCATTGATGCATGCGTGCCACCCACGTTGAGAGAAATAAACACAGATACAACCTAACTCTGAAGGTTTTCTTTCTTAGACTGAACTCTGAAGATTGACAAAAGGAAACCAGGAGCCAGGATGAGGAGGGAGAATTTCAGGCATAGGGGAGAGCCAGAAAAAATTCCCAGAGTTGGAAAATGGAGTCTTCTGTGGAGAATATCAAGTAGACCAGTGTCACTAGATTGCACAGTTTATGGTAGGGGTAAGGGGAAATAAAATGTAAGAAGACTGAAAAGGAAAGAATGGGTCATGTTATGAAACATTTTATATTTGATCCTGGAGGCAATAGGAGCTACTAGAGTTGATTGAATAGAGATGAAACATAGTCAAAGTTGTGCTTTAGAAGATCATTTTGACAAGTGAGTGGAGGATGGACTGGAGTGGGGAGAGACTCAGGGCAGGAGACCAAAAAAGTTATTGCAATAGTCTAGGTGTAAAGTAATGAGAGCCTGTACCAGGGTGATGGCACTTTCAGAAAAGAGAATGGATCATTAATAAAAGATATTCTACAGGTAGAATTCATACTTGGCAACTGATTGGATGGGGAGTGGATGGGGCAGGGATGAGAAAGAGCTAGAAGCCAAAGATGATACCTCAGTTATGAACCTAGGTTACTAGAGGAACAGTGGTATTCTCAACTGTAAAAGGGAAGTTAAGAAGAAGGGAGGGTGTAAAGCCATGCACAAACAGCTTTCCAGGGCACTGCTGCTGTGAACAGCTTTCAAGGTTCTGATTACATAGTATAGTGAATACTCTATTCAATAACAAATCGGCAAAACATTTACAGAAAATCAAGGTACAGTGTGAGGGGACTGATGTTCCCATAAAAAAACTTATGTTGCAGGGTGGCTATGAGGCGCAGTGAGTAGAGCGCCAGCCCTGGAGTCAGAAGGACCTGAGTTCAGATCTGGCCTCAGACACTTAACACACACAAACAAAAACCTAGCCATGTGACCTTGGGCAAGTTACTTAACCCCAATTGCCCTCCAAAAAAAAAAAAGGTTACTGCCAGGTAACCTTTATGACAGTGATCTAGGTTGAAGACCTGTGGAAAGAAGGTATTGTACTATATTGAATGCGCACTAATTGCTCATTCCTTGGTATGCACAGATCTTTGTCATAAGGTCTCGAAGGTCACAGCTGCCTGCAGTCCATCAAGGACGCCTAATGGCCCCTCACTGGTTTGCATGACAGGTGTATGTGCTGGCTTGGCCCTCCCTGGAAAACTGATTGTTCTTTTTGTTTTCCCCTGTTAATGATCAATCCTATATACTCCAAGGTCTTGCATGTACACCAAAGGGTTGAAAAGATATATAAGCACACATCTCTCTGAATAAATTTGAGCTATATGATTCACTCATATGGACTCCTGTCTTCCTTTCATCTCTCTCTGAGAATTCAGGCATTAAACTGGTCTTAGTGCTCCCCAAGGCATCTGCGGGGTCTTAACAGAACAGCATTCACAATATTACTACTTATCATAGAAAATCACAATATAGTATTCACAAGAGCTTATCATTAAAATGGCCACATAGTTTTCACCAAAATGGTCACAATATTTGGAACAAAGAACAATCATCTCAAAGTATAATAGTCAAACTCATGGGGCACACTAAATTAACTCAAACAGTCACTTATTCAGCAATCAATTACTAAGTATCATTAATCACTAAGTACAATCATTAGAGAATACACAAACCCTCCACTAGTCACTAGTGGTCACTAGTAAACTACAATTTCATTATTACTCAGTACCCACGGAGAGATCTTTTCATCTTGACTTGGGGCCAGTTCTCAGATTCCCTGGATCCCCTTCCATGGTCCCAGATTCCACCTGGATTCACCAGGCTGTCATCTGGGTTCAATGGCAGACATCTCCCAGTTCCTTGTCCAGCTCTCTAGGTAGGTCCTGCCCCACACTGAAGTTCATAGGGTCCAATCCATCTCAAATCCTTCACAATTTCTGTTCCCAGAAATTCAAGGCTCAACCAAGCCACAAACAGACAAAGTCCCTGCATCCTGGTCATGCTTCCTCAGTTTTCTGCAGCTCATTCAAAAAATCAGAATCACCTTATCCAGCCTGAGGGGAGGGGGCTCCTAGGCTCCTGGGCTTCTGGCCTCCTGGGCTTCTGGCCTCCTGGCTTCTGGGCTCCTGTTCAGAAGAAGCTCCACCACCACAAGTTCTCAGGAAATTCTGGCTCAGTTCTCCATTCTTCTGTAGCTGCTCTGCCACTAGATTCCTGTCTGAAGAAATTCTGACTGTGCCTCTCTGGGGCTTTCCTTATATACACAACATTAGCTACTTCCTGTTTCAGCCACCCCCCCCCTTCCTGTTATGTCAGGAACAGGGGCTCATACCTTCTGTTTCTTTCACAGAGTTTTGATTAGTTACTAAGTGCTTAGTACCTGCTTACTTGCCAATATAAAAAAAGGGGTCTTCAAATTAATGGTAATTAATTTGAAACAGAGGGTTTAGTGCAAAAGATAAGTTCAGTTTTAGACACGAGTTTGTTAAGATTTTCTACAGGACATTCAATCTGGGATATTCAGTAGCCACTTGGAGATGTGTGATTGGAGATCAGGAAAGAGGACAAATCAGGAATGGACAAATAGAACCAAGAACTATCTGCATAGAGATAATGGTTGAATCTATAGGAGATAATGTGTTCACCAAGCAATATAGTATAGAAGAAGAAAAGGGCCCAGAACAGAGCCTTGGGAGATACCCATGTCCAGGAGGTGTGATCTGGATGACTTCATTGTTTTTCTGTTACCTGTATTAAGACAAAAACACAGAGAATTCCATATTTTGGACTAACTAAAATATCTTATTGCTAATTAACAGGCTCAAAATTGAGACCCTAGAATCAATAAATATAGCTTCAAAAAGTTGTGATTAAAATAGCACAAAAATTGTGGAAGCATATTTCCCTTTGTTTTACTACTTTTTTAAAAAAAAGTTCATCCATCTACCTTTAGTTCACAACATTCCCCCAATCCCCACAATCCCCCAAGTTCCAAGGCCTCTGCCTCTCCTTTTTCTCCCTGTGCCCCTCCCATGGTGTATGCAATCAAATACAGGTTCTCCAAATAGCTTCATACCAAACATTAACCAAGTTGTAAAGAAGGACTACTTCTAACCCTGTTCTTCATCCTTACTACGACACCAATCCTTAAACCCCTCACTTCTTTCCCAGGCAATAATTCCTTCACTTGCCACACAATCATGCCTTGCTAAGCCTCAACCTTGGGGTACTCCCACTATACTGTGCCTTCACTCCTATTCACATGGTTCCTGAACAAAGTTGTGATTTTTCACAAAACCATACTGACTAGATTCATTTCAGATTTATATTACATAACCTCAACTGGGCTCTCACTGAAGCAAGATAATCTTTTCGAACTTCCCTAATCAATTCACTATTCCTCTTACTACAGGAGATTTTTTAAACCTTTCATCTCTCCTCAATCCTCCCCTAGCATCTAATTTTTCCCCTTGCCCCTCTAACCAAGAGTCTTACCTGAAAAAACCTGAAGCCAGCACTGAGAGCTTCCTTTTCTTCTCTCCTTCTAATGTCACATCACTCAGATACTTTCCCACATTGTCTCTTCCTTAGACACTACCTCACATGAAGAGTTGGCTCTTCTCTTTAACAAAGCTAATCCCTTTACTACATGCAGGATTCCACTCCATCCCACTTTCTCCAGAAGATTGATAATATATCATCCCCATTCTCTTTCTAATCTCCTGTCTTCCTCTGTGTAATGGAAATGCAGATTTAAAGATCTTCCCTGCCCCTAAACCCTTTGATTGGCTTTAAGAGACTCTGAAAACCTTCCTTGATTTGAAAATATGCTCTGCCTCCTAATAGGCTGAATGTGGTCACATGGAGCCTGTGGTAGGAGGCTTGGTTTTCAGGAATGACCACACCTTGATGCTGTGTGATTGCGAAATGGATGAAGAGGGTGGTTACATTCTCTGATCCAGGAGAAGGCTATATAATTCCTGATGTGAGGCTTTGCTTTGGGGCTCACTTTGAGAAGTGTTGTGTGATTTGACCAGATGAGACTCTGGGCAGCCATTGAGAGCCCCCTGGCTTTGAAAACCCAGATGTTGATACTTCCCTCTCTGGTAACTGTGATTTGGTATTGATAATGGTTGGACAGTTTGGAAGCCTGTCTGTTTGATCTGTCTGTGTACTCTGAAGTTTGGAGTGCTGACCTTTTCCCCCTGAACTAGGGGAAATAGTATATGTTTGTATTATTAAAGTGTGCTTGTTAACTGGTTTTTGAGTTGCTTTCCTTTACAAAAGCAGATCTAAGAACCTGTGTTGGCAGCCACTCTGGGGATGCTGGGGTGCTTGCTGCTACAAAATGGCAACGAGAGATGGGATCTGCTGAGTATGGGGGCTGGGATAATTGTTTGTTTCCCAGTTGTGGTAGCTGTGATTCTGTGGAGCCATGGAGCAGGAGAGAAGAAGGGCCTGCATGCTGACTTCACTGAGCTGAAAGCAGGAATGGTGAGCTGCCTGCATGGAGACCTCTGGAGAAGCCAGGAGCTGCTGTCTTCTGCTGGAGGAGAGGGAACCCAGGAGTTTGGAATTCAGCCACAGGACAAGATAAGGACTGTGAGGCAAAGCAGGGGCACTGAATGTGTTTCCTTGCTGCATCCCACAGTTTGGGACCAGGGGGAGGATGAACTTGTGACTATGGTGGGTGGGGTGAAGTGCCATGGACCCCCAAGGACCCCACCCTTGGTTTTGTTGCCCAGCTCCCTCTCTGGACTTGGAAGCAGGGGCTGGAGCAGTGTTATGGGAAGGACACTCCCCTCCTCCCAAGAGAACTTTATTTTTACTCTTGTTTTGAATTGATGTGATAGTGCTTTGTATTTTGTATTTAAGGCCCAGTGGCCACTTTGGTAACTTTAGATGTACCTTGAAAATATGACTTAAGAGATGGCTAGTGCTAATTGAAATGTAAATTGTCTATGCTATGGGCATACATAGTAAGACTTTACAGAATAAGTGACTGATTGTACTTTGAATACTTTGAAATATTGTTACCGATAAGAGACTAATTGAGTTAATCAAGACTTTGCCCCATGAGTGGAAGACTTTGACCTTGTACTTTGAAACTACTGATAAGTGACTAATTGAGTTAATCAAGACTTTGCCCCATGAGTGGAAGACTTTGACCATGTACTTTGAAATTACTGATGTGACTGAGTTAACTTAAGAGTGACTATTTTTTGATTTTACTAATAAGTGACTGAGTTAACATTTGCCCCATGAGTGGAAGACTTGACTATTGTATTTTGAGATTATATTGTGATTTTTCTTACATACCTGGAAAATGTGACCTAAGAGATGTTTTAGTGCTGATTCAAATGTAAATTGTGTATGCTATGGGCATGAAAGATCTTGGGGCCGAATGTAATGGAAATGCAGATTTAAAGATCTTCCCTGCCCCTAGGCCCTTTGATTGGCTTAAGAGACTCTGAAAACCTTCCTTGATTTGAAAATATGCTCTGTCTCCTAATAGGCTGAATGTGGTCACTTGGAGTCTGTGGTAGGAGGCTTGGTTTTCAGGAATGACCACACCTTGAATGACCACACTCTGTCTATCTGCTACTTTCCTGCTCCGCACAAACATGCCCACCCCTTCTCCATTCTGAAAAATCCTCACTTGATCTAGCCACCTGTGCTAGCTATGATCCTATATCTCTCCTCCCTTTTATGGCTAAACTCCTTGAAGTCTATCTATAGGTGACACTTCCTTTCCAATGACTCTCTTCTAAATTGTCTGTAATTTGACTTCTGACCTCATCATTCACTTGGAATTGCTTTCTTCAAAGTGACCAATGGTTGCTTAGCTGCCAAATCTAACAACCTGTCTCAATCTTTATCCTTTTTAACTTCTTTGCAGTCTTTGACTCTGTAGCTCACTCTTTTTTTTTTTTTCACTGATACTCTCTTCTGTCTCATTTTGTGACACTGCTATCCGGCTTCTTCTACATGATTACTACTACCTCTTCTCAGTTACCTTTGCTGGATCATGATTCAGTTCTACTCAATAACCATGGGTATCCTCCAAGACTCTCTCCTGGACCCTTTTCTCTTTTCCCTCCATACTATTTCACTTAGTATTCTGGTAAGTCTCCATAGATTCAATTCTCATCTCTCTACTTATGATTCTCAAATCTACTTATTTGTCAATAACCTCTATGCTGACCTCCATCAAGTCACTCATCTCCAACTGCCTTTCAGACATCTTGAACTGGATGTCCTATAGAAATCTTAAACTCAATAAATCTAAAACTGGACTTGTTATCTTTCCTCTAAAATCATCCCTTCTTCCAAACTTTCCTATTTCAAGGCAACCAACATGCTCTTAGTCAACCTGGGCTCACAACCAAGGTGTCATCCTTGACTCAGCACTCTTGCTCCATATATCCAATATATTGACTGATCCTGTTTTTTTTCTACCTTCACAGCATCTCTAGTTTGTCTCCCTCCACTCCTCTGCCAATGCCACCACCATGGTGAAGGCATTCATTGCCTCACACCTGAATAATAATAGCTTTCAGGCTACTATCCCTGCCTCAAGTCTCTCTACTCTCCAGTTTATTTTACACTTACCTGTTAAATTGGTCTTTCTAAAGTACAAATCTAACCATGTTACACCTACTCTCTATTCAATACCTTATTTCACTGTGTAATTGTCACACATTTTGTGCCAAACATTTTTGTAAAAGTGTGATGTGATCATTATGTGAAGGTTATTTTCTAAAAAATTGTGCCAGTATTACCTTAAAATCTTTTATCACTAAACTGTTTTTGGTGCAAGATTTGGATGCACAGAATACTTGTGAATACACTTTAAAATTGAATGCTGACAATGCCCATGTGCTGAGAATTCTAGGCTCTTGACTCACAATGAGGAAGAAATAAATGTGTCTTTATGCCAGTGGTGAATAATTGCGGTTCTGTTTACCTTTTAAGCAGCACAACAAATGGAATTATACTATGCGATGATTATATGATGAAACATTATAAACCAATTTTTGGACTAACTCCCCCCCCCAAAAAAAACAAAAACTCCAGAGCATGCAATGATTATGTGGTGGCAACAGTTATGTGGTGAAATATGGTAAATTCCAGTTACTTTCTATTACCTCCAAGATCAAAGATAAAATTTCCTGTTTCACTTTTAAAACCCTTCACAACCTTGATTCTTTTACATTCTTCTTATAATTTACTCTCCTCCACGTACAATCCAGTAACACTGGATTGTATCTATTTCTTGCATATGATACTCTTATCTCCTGACTATGAATTTCCACTGTCCTTCCCTCATTCCCATAATGCTCTCCTTCTTTGTTTGCTTCCTCCTGACTTCCTTGTAAGACAGCTCAAATCCTGCTTTCTACAAGAAACCTTTCGCAGTTCCCCTCCCCCAAATGCTAGTGCCTTCTTTCTGAGATTACCTCCAATTTACCCTATATATATGTATATATATATATATATATATATATATTGTATATATACAGTTATTTGTATGTTGTCCCCCTTATTAAAATTTGAACTCCTTGAAGACAATGATTTTTTTATTTTTTGTCTTTCTTTCTATGCCCAGTGTTTAGAACAGTGCCTGATTGTTCTAAGTAAGTACTTAATAAATTCTTGTTGATTTGATGACATTTCACCCCCAATCTCTATGTCTATTTACTTGCTATTCTCCCTATGATTAGAATGCTCTCTCTCCTCATCTCTGTCTCTTTGAATCCTTATGTTCCTTTAAGATTCAAGTCAAGTGCCACCTCTTCCAGGGGACTTTTCCAGGTCCCTCAGCTATTAATGCCTTTCTAAAGTTACTTTCCATCTGTACTTTCTAAAGTAACTTTCTAAAGTTACTTTCCAATCTATCCTGTATGTATCCATTAATGTATAATATTTTACCCATTAGATGATAAACTCTTTAAAGACAGAGATTCTTTTTGCTCTCTCTGTTTATATCTGTAGCACTTAGCATAGTGCCTGGTGCATAATTATCACTTAATGAATGCTTGTTGATTGATTGATTGATTGAGCAGTAGAAAGCAACAAACCTTTGAAAAATCCAGTGACCTGGTTGTCTCTGAGAAATACAAGATATAGGATGTGTTAGGATTAAGACCAAGTTGTTCATTCTCATAGCTGTGTACTAACACATAACTCCTATTTCCCTCTACTTAAGAAAACTTCCAGTCTGTATCGACTGTGTGTATTTCTGTGTCCTACACTTCTGTCTGACAGAAGTATAGGGCACAGTGACCTTACTTCTTCTTCTTCTTCTTCTTCTTCTTCTTCTTCTTCTTCTTCTTCTTCTTTTTAAAGCAATTGGGGTTAAGTAACTTGCTCAAGGTTACACGGCTAGTCATGATTTATGTGTGGGTGCTCATTTTCTGAGGCCGGATTTGATCTCGGGTCATCCCAACTCCGAGGCTGGTGCTCTTACTCACTGCGCCACCTAGCCGCCCCGACCTTACTTCTTACTAAGGGTAACTCCTCTAACATCAAGTGATCCTATTCCATCTCTTCTCCTTTAACAGTCTCTCCCTGTCTACTGGTTCATTCCCCACTGCCTACAAACATGCCTATGTCTCCCCCATCCTGAAAAAATCCTCACTTGATCCTTTCATCCCTGCTAAGATCATCCTAGATCTCTTCTTTCCTTTGCAGCTAAACTTGAAAAGGCTATCCCCAATAGATGCCCCCACTTTCTCTCCTTAACCCCTTCCAATCTGACTTCTGACCTTATCATTCTGTTGAGGTTTAGGGGTGCTAGGGACCCCAAAATACTGACACATGAGGTCCCACTGAATGAATTTGACTCAAGCCTTGTCTCAGCAAAAGAAAAGCAAAGTTTGTTGAAGATTCACCATATTGGTAGACTTTTTTAATAATAAATTTGTTTATTTAATTTTTAGTTTTCAACATTCACTTCCATAACATTTCAATTTACAAATTTTCTCCCCATCTCTCCCTCACCTCCTGCCCCAATATAGCAAGCATACTGAACACCCCACCCTCCAATCTGTTCTCTCTTTTGTCCCTCCTTTACTTTCCTGTAGGGCAAGATGGATTTCTATATCCCATTGCCTGTATATCTTATTTCCCAGTTGCATGTAAAAAACAATTTTTAACATTTGTTTCTAAAACTTTGATTTCCAGATTCTTTCCCTTCTTCCCTTCTCACCCATCCCCACTGGGAAGACAAGCAATTCAATATAGGTTGTACATGTGTAGTTGCAGCACCAATGCAATATTTACAGTGGCCAAGATTAGTCAAACAAAATCAAAAGTATGAAAAAAATTAAAGAAAATGTAAAACTCTTCACTGGAAAAACAACTGACCTGGAAAATAGATGCAAGAGAGATAATTTAAGAATTATTGGTCTATCTAAAAGCCATGATCAAAAAAGAGCCTGGGAAACATCTTTCAAGAACTTATAAAGTAAAACTGCCCTGAGGTCCTAGAACCAGATGGCAAAATATCCATTGAAAGAATCCACTGATTACTTCATGAAGGAGATTCTGAAATAAAAATGCCAAGGGATATTGTAGTCAAATTCCAGAATTATTAGGTGAAGGAGAAAATAGTCCAAGCAGTCAGAAATAAACAATTTAAATATCATGGAACCACAGTCAGGATTATGCAGGACCTAGCAGCTTCTGCATGAAAGGATCAGAGAACTTGGAATATAATATTCCAGAAGGCAAAGGAGTGTGGTTTTCAGCCACGGATCAATTACCCTGCAAAACTAAGCATAATCTTTCAGGGGAGGAGATGGACATTCAATGAAATAGGGGACTTCCAAACCTTCCTGATCAAAAGACCAGAACTCAACAGAAAATTTGATCTTCAAATACCAAACTCAAGAGAAACATAAAATGGTAAACAGGAAAGAAAACAAAATATGTTATTCAATAAAGGTATACTGGTTACATCTCTACAAGGGAAGATGATACTTGTAACTCTGGAGAACTGAATCTTTATTACAAAATTTAGAAGGGGTATACATAGACAGAGTGTGTGGGTATAAGTTGACTTTAATGTGATGATTTAAAAAATTAATTAAGGGGTGAAAAAAAGGACTGCACTGGGAAAAGAGGAAAGGAGGAGATAGAAAAGAGTAAATTACATCACACAAGGAGGCACAAAGATCTATTACAGCAGAGGGAAAGAAAGAATGCTTTCCCTCCCTAGGCAAGCATTGTTTGAACCTTACTTTCACAGGATTTGACTCAAAGAGGAAATAATCTACACACACATTTGGGTATAGAAATCTATCTTACCTTATAGGAAGTAGCAAAGGAAAGGGGAGAGGAAAGTGAGGAGAGCTAATAGAAGAGAGGGGAGATTGAGGGAGGTGGTGGTCAGAAGCAAAAAATACTTGTGAGGACATAAAGGGAAAGAGGAGAGAGAAAGCAGAAAGGGGGAAAATAGGATGGAGAGAAAGAAACTAAGTAATCATAACTGAATGTGAATGAAATGGACTCTTCTATAAATGGGAAGCAGATAGCAGAGTGGATTAAAAACCATAATCCTACAATATGTTGTTTACAAAAAACATATCTGAAGCAGAGATGCACACAGAAGTAAAGGCAAAAGGTTAGAGCAAAATATATTATGCTTCAGCAGAAGTAAAAAAAAAAAAGTGGGGGTAGCAATCCCAATCTCAGACAAAGAAAAAGCAAAAATAGATCTAATTAAAAGAGATAAGGACTGAAATTATATCCTGCTAAAAGGTACCACAGACAATGAAGTAATCTCAACGCTGAACATATAAAGTATCCAAATTCTTAGAGAAATTAAATGAATTACAGGAAGAAATAGACAGCAAAACTCTACTAGTAGGAGACTTCACCTCCTGTATCAACAATGCAGTATTCACAATGCCTATGGTAATTATAAATATGCTGATATGGTTATTAATCACAGAATATAACAGGATCTCTACATGGGGGACAGAGCTAGAACATTTATTCAAATACCAGAAAACTGAGTTCCAAAACCAGAAAGTCAAAGCCATCACAGTAGCCACTGAGTTGGCGCATATAGTTAATTCAGTAAACACCCAAATTCTCAAGCCTTCAAAACAGAACAGGCTACCTCAGGCAAAGATCCTCTTCTCCTCCCAGTAACTGCTCAGCTTCAACATAGGTGGCTCCCAGCAGCTCTGGCCCCCCACAGTTACTGTCCCTAGCAGTCCTCAGCAGGAGTCCTTAGCAGAAGTTCTGGCTGGCTCAAAAAGTCACCACACTGCCTCCAGCCTAGCTCCTACTTGGCTCCAGCTTCTTCCTGTCCCACAGTTCAAGGGGCATGGAAGATCTTCAAATACTATTACCATGACACCTCACCCTCTTAGGACTAGATAAATCTAACTATAAAATAAACAAGAAAGAAGTGAAGGGGATGAATAGAATTTTAGATAAGTTAGAAAAGGTAGACCTATGAAGAAAATTGAATGGGGAAAGAACATGGCACCTACACAAAAACTAATCATGTACTAGGGCATAAAAACCTCTCATTCTAATGGAGATGGTAGAAATATTAAATGCATCCTTTGAAGATAAGGATGTAATAAAAATTACATGTAATTTTTGGTAGAAATATTGGTAGAAAATGGTAGAAATATTAAATGCATCCTTTGAAGATAAGGATGTAATAAAAATTACATGTAATAAAGTACCATGGAAAAGTAGACTGAAGGGGCGGCTAGGTGGCCAGCCTTGAAGTTGGGATGACCCAGGATCGGATCTGGCCTCAGAAAATGAGCACCCACACATAAATAATGACTGGCCATGTAACCCTGAGCAAGTTACTTAATCCCAATTGCTTTAAAAAAAAAAAAAAGAAAGAAAAGTAGACTGAAGAGTAATTGAAAACTAAATAATTTAATCCTAAAGAATGAGTGGGTCAAACACCAAATTTTGGTGTCAACAGTCATTAAAGTTATTAGTTTTCTTTCCTGGTTTTCTCTCTTTCTTTGGTTTAGGTATCAATATTATATTTGTATTATGGAAACAACTTGGTATATTGTCTTTTCCCAGTTTTTGCAAATAATTTATAAGCTTGTCACATTAAAATCTGTGACAAGGAGAAACTAAGTCACAAATTTCCAAACATGCTCAATTTGTTAGCAAGGCTAGCAATTGATAGTCAAAGGGATCCAAGGTGCCTCAATAGCCAGGTATTCCATCTGCCAGCCAGAGCAGCTCTTTTATACAGCTCAAAAAGCAGCAGATTATATAGAGTACCAAAAATTGTCCAATGATGTAAACTGAACAAAGACTGTAATTGACCCAACAGAGAGGAGAAAGGTGGGTTAACATTTGATCTCTAGGCAATGAGGAAATCACAGAATTGAACAATATCCTCTTAAAAGTCCTGTGTCAGGTACCACCTGAGTGAACCAGTGTTAGACAAAACATCTTGTGACTAGGCTAACTCATCTTCCCTTTCCCCCTTCTTTTCTTCCAGGGTGATTTAGATTGAGTACAGGTTGGAGCCCAAAGGAACAGGGAAGTTAACATCTTACAGACTGTAAGGCCTATACTAAGGCCTATACAGCCAAATCAAAATTTGATCTCTCTGTACTTATTCAAGTGTATCTAATGATACAATTCTCAATGAATAAATATTACAAAGTTAAAGTGGAATATCAATTTTCAATTTCATAATTAGAATTAATTGTTCTTAGAATATTTGATTGAATATGCTTGTAAATCCCTCTGGTCCTGGGCTTTTTATGAATTAATTTATTACTTAATGAATTTTTTTCATCTATTATTTTTATTGATTTTATTTTTTAAAAATTTATTTACTTTTAGTTTACAACATTCAGTTACATAATCCCTTGAGTTCCAAGTTTTCTCCCCCTTCCTCTCCTCCCCAGTCCTTCCCCAATGGCAGCATGCAATCCAATATAGGTTCTACAAATACCTTCACATTAACATTAATTAAGTTGTAAAGAAGAGTGAAAACTAATGGAGTGAACAATGAGAAAGAAGGAATGAAACAAAACAAAATACAGAAGAGAGAGAGCAAGTAGTTTGCTTCAGTCTGCATTCAGACTCTGTGGTTCTTTTCTCTGATGTAGATATCCCTTTCCATCATGAGTCTTTTGGAATTGTCTTCTAACCTTGCATTGCTGAGAGGAGCCAAGTCTATCAAAGTTAGGCATCACAGATATGATGTGTCTGTAATTGTGTACAAAGTTGTCCTGGTTCTGCTCTCTTTGCTCAGCATCAGTTTATGTAAGTCTCTCCAGGTTATTATGAAGTCTGTCTGCTCCTCATTTCTTATAGCACAATAGTATTCCATTACATTCATATAACACAACTTGTTCAGACATGTAGGAGTCGATGTCAAGGGTTGTTCTGAGTGGTCTGCTGTGTGTGAATCCAGGCCAAGGACCCCCTTGAACCTGCTTCCCCCTGCCTGGGCTCAGTATCTCAAGAAGTTGAGTCACCACCTCCCATTACTCATCCTCCATGCAAAGAAGCCTCAGAACATTCTGGCCATTCCTGAAACCCTGGCCACTTGAGCAATATAGATAAAGTAATGACGCATGAGATGAGAAAGCAGGGAAGCATTCCAAGGGAGTAGCCTCCTGAAACGTTGCTAGTTAGGAGCCTTCTAGCTGAGAACAGACCGTGTTGATCAAGATAACAATAGGTACATAAGAGGGCGAAGTACTGGGAAGCAGAAAGGAGATGCTGAGAAGTAACATGGTTATTAGGGAGTAAGCAACATTGTCTGCTACATTTCATGTCTCTACAACATTTTCTCGTGGGAAAGGCTTTTCCTCCCTACTGCAAAAGTGTATAAATATCTTGAGTGCTCTGGGAGCCGAGCCAAGCTCTGCATGAGCCAGAGGTTTTAGCATCAGGACAACCACAACCAGGCGCAGGCTGGAGGGACTTCAGATCACCAGAAGCTATGGCGGTTTCCAGAATTATCAACCCATAGATACCAAAGACAAAGTGAGAAGTCCGAGTAGACTTTACAGGAACACGGAGTTCAGGAATGCAGTCCTGCATTTGCTCCCAGGGCAAGAAGCAGTTGAGGCTCCTGGCCGTGCAGCCACCGCCATGTGGCTGCTTCAGAGCTCCTGGCCTGCAGATTTTAGCGGGGGAAAGCAACCAGTCTAAGGGGTGATCACTCTTGCTTTAACGTGGTTGGATCTGGATCACTGTCTAGAGAGGAGGTCCTGGGGTGTGTGACCAGTTTGCCAGAGCATGTGGAGGCTTCAGAGAGGGCACCCAATTAATAGTTCCAGCAGCTGAGAAAACCCCAATGATTTGAGACAAAGCTCCCCTTTCTGGTAGCAGAATTCTACTGTGGCAAAAAAACCCAAAAGTCAAGTCATTGAGTGACAACATGAGCAAGTAAAGGAAGCAAAGAAAGCAGAGCAATCTGACTTTACACTCCTATTTTGGGAACAAAAAGGATCAAAGCATGGAACAGAAGGAAGACAGCAAAATCAGAACTCCTGCACCAAAAGCTTCCAAGAAAAATATGAGCTAATTACAGGCCATAGAGGAGCTTAGGATTTTGAAAACCAAATAAGAGAAGTGGAGGAAAAACTGGGAAGAGAAATGGGAACAATACAAGAAAACTATGAAATGAAAGTCAACATCCTGACTGAAGAAAATAACACCTCAAAAAATAGACTAACTCAAATGGCAAAAGAGGCTCTAAAAGGCAATGAGGAGAAAAATGCCTTAAAAAGCCAAATTGGCCTGATGGAAAAAGAATCTCAAAAGCTCACTGAAGAGAATTATTCCTTCAGAATTAGATTACAACAAATGGAAGCTAGTGACTTTATGAGAAATCAAGATACTATTAAGCAGATGCAACAAATAAAAAAATAGAAGGAAATGTGAAATATCTCATGGGAAAAACCACTGACTTGGAAAATAGATCCAGGAGAGATCATTTAAAAATTATTGGACTACCTGAAAGCCATGATCAAAAAAAGACCCTAGAAATCATCCTTCAAGAAATTCTTGAGGAAAACTGCCCTGATGTTTTAGAACCAGAGGACAAAATAGAGGTTGAAAGAATCCACTGATCATCTCCTGAAAAAGATGCCCAAAAGAAAACTCTTAGGAATATTATAGCCAGGTTCTGAAACTCCTGGATCAAGTAGAGAATATTACAAGCAGCCAGGAAGAAACAATTTGAATATTGTGGAAACACAATCAGGATAACACAGGATCTGGTAGCTTCTATACTAAGGGATCTGAGGGCTTGGAATATGATATACCAGAGGTCAAAGGAACTGGGATTAAAATCAAGAATCACCTACCCAGCAAAACTGAGTATCATGTTTTAGGGAAAAATATGGTCATTCACTGGAATAGGGGACTTTCAAGCATTCTTGATGAAAAAACTAGAATTGAATAGAAAATTTGACACTGAGATACAAGAATCAAGAGAAGCATGAGAAGGTAAACAGGGAGAAGAAATCATAAGGAACTTATCAACATTGAACTATTTACATTCTTACATGGAAAAATAGTAATTGTAACTTATGAAACTTTTCTCAGTATGATAATAGTTGAAGGGAATAGAAATGTGTATATGTACATATAGGTATATATCTATATATATGTCTATATAGGAGGGTATATGCATGTATAAATACATATGTGAATGTCTGTATATATGTGTACAGGTATACATAGAGGCAAGGGACCAATTCAATAGGAAGGGATGATACTTAAAATGTGAAATTAAGAGGTGAGAGAGGAATATAATGAGAGGAGATGGGGAGAGACAGAATGGGATAAGTTATCTCATATAGAAGAGGCAAGGGAAAACTGTTACAATGGAGGGGAAGAACAGGAAGGCAAAAGGGAATGAATCAACCTTACTCTCATTGAATTTGGCTTAGGGAGGGAATGACATACATACCAAACAGGATATCTCACCCTACAGTAGAGTGTAGGGGGGGAAGTGGATGAGGCGGGGATGATGGAAGGGAAGGCAGGCTGGGGGGGGGAGTGAAGTTGGAAGCACCCACTTTTGAAAAGGGATAGGATCAAGGTAGAGAATAGAATGAGTGGGGGGGTGGGATAGGAAGGAGGGAAATATAGTCAGTCTTTTACAATATATCCACTATGGAAATGTTTTGCATAGCTACACATGTACAACCTATACTGAATTGATTATCTTTCCAGCAAGGGTGGGTGACAAGGCAGGAAGGGAAAAAATATGGAATTAAAAGTTAAAATCAAATGTTTAAAATATATTATTATTATTATTATTATTATTATTATTATTATTATTATACATATAACTGGGAAATAAGATTTACAGGCACTGGGGCATAGAGATCCACTGTGCCCTACTGGAAAGTCTGAAGGGGTATGGGGGAAGATATGGGAGGGAGCAGATTGGGGTAGGGGATATTCAGTGGGATCACTGTTTTGGTGTGGTGGGTAGGGGAAAGATGGGGAGAAATTTGTAACTTAAAATCTTGTGGAAATTAATGATGTAAACTAAAAATTAAAAAAAGAAAGAAAAAAATACAATAAATATTTTGATACAAAAAGGTGATAGACTGAGTGCAGATAAAGGAGGATGATGATGATGATGGACATGGCCCATTCATTTAATTTTGGAATTATGTAAATTTACATAAATTTATATAGATTTAATTTGAATTAAAATTTAAAAATTTAATAAAATTTAAGTTTATAAAAAAAGAAAAGAATTTGCTTGTAAATCCATTTGGCCTTGGAGATTTTTTCCTAGGGAGTTCATTGATGGCTTATTCAATTTCTTTTTCTGAGATGGAGTTATTTAAGTATTTTATTTCCTCTTCAGTTAATCTAAATTTTTGTAAATATTCATCCATTTCACGAAGATTGTAAAATTTATGGGTATACAATTGGATAAAATAATTCCTAATTATTGTTTTAATTTCCTCCTTATTGGAGGTAAATTTACTCTTTTCATTTTTTGATACTGGTAATTTGGTTTTCTTTTTTTAAAATCAAATTGACTAAAGATTTATAAATTATATTGTTTTTTTCATAAAATCAGCTCTTTAGTTCTATTTATTAGCTCAATCATTTTCTTAATTTCAGTTTTATTACTCTCTCCCTTGGTTTTCAGTATTTCTGATTTAGTATTTAATTGGGGATTTTCAACTTGTTCTTTTTCTAGCTTTTCCAGCTCTATACCCATTTTATTGATCTCCATTTTCTCTATTTTATTTCTGTATGCATTCAGAGATAGAAATCTTCCCCAAGAACTGCTTTTGCTGCATCCTACAAGTTTTTGTATGTTGTCTCATTATTATCATTTTCTTGAATGAAGTTACTGATTGTTTCTATGATTTCTTGTTTGACCCACCTATTCTTTAGGCTTAAATTTTTTAGTCTCCAAGTAGTTTTCAGTCTATCTTTCCATGGCCCTTTATTATATATATTTTTATTGCATCATGATCTGAAAAGGATGCATTTATTATTTTAATATTTCTTCCATTCTGCACTGGATTGTGAGGTTTTTATGCCTTACCACATGTTTGATTTTTGCATGTGTGCCATGTACCACTGAGAGGAAGGTATATTCTTTTTATCCCTATTCAATTTTCTCCAGAAGTCTATCTATCTTCTCTAAAATTCTATTCACCTCCTTAACTTACTTCTTGTTCATTTTGAGGTTAGATTTATGAAGAATCTCTTCAGTAAGCTTTTGAGATTCTTTTTCCATCTGGCAAAGTCAGCTTTTTAAGGCATTCTTCTCCTCATTGCCCTTTTGAGCCTCCTTTGCCATTTGAGTTAGTCTATTTTTTAAGGTGTTATTTTCCTCAGTCAGGTTGTTGATTCTCATTTCATACTTTTCCTGTATCCTTCTCATTTCTCTTCCCAATTTTCCTCCACTTCTCTTATTTGGTTTTTAAAATCCTTCTTAAGGTCCTCTATGGCCTGTAACCCACTCATATTTTTATTTGGGGCTTTTGGTGCAGAATTTCTGACCTCACAGTCCTCCTCCTGTTCCATGCTTTGATCCTCTTTGCCCCCAAATAAGAGTCTAATGTTGAATTTTTCTGTTTATTTTGTTTCCTTTGCCTAGGCATGTTGCCACTTAATTACTTCCCTTTTGGGCTTGTTGCCACAGTAGGACTCTGCCTCCAGACAGCGGAGCTTCTGTCCCAAATGTTGGGGTCTTCTCAACTTCCAGAGGTATTAGTTGGTTGACCTCTGTGAAGCCTCCACACGCTCTGGCAAGGTGGACACACACCCCGAGACCTCCACCCCAGACCACAATCCAGATCCAGGGAGGTTAAAGCAAGAGCGGTTACCCTCTCAGACTGATAGCTGGATCCCCCTACAGTCTGCAAGTGAGGAGCTGAAGCTGCAACTGAAGCTGCAAACTGGCAGCTGTGCCACATCTCCTCAGCTGCTTCTCCCCCCCCAAGGGAAGGAGCCGAAGCATTCTCCAATATTGGTCCCATATCTGTGTTGATAATTCAGAATCTCCACAGCTGCTGGTGTTCTGGGGTCCCTCCAGCCAGGTGCTGATACAGCTGCCTTGGGGCTAAAACCACAACTCATGCGGGCCTGGGCTTGGCTCCCAGAGTTCTGCGCTAGTGGCTCCCTGTCAGGCTGCAGGCTGTTCTCAGCGTGAAGTTAGTTTCTCTGTGTTGTTCTGTGGGTGCTGGAGCTCCAGAAGTTGTTCAGAGTCCCCTTTTACATGATTTTGAAGTGGAGTGGGCTAGAGCGCTGTGGAAGTGCTGTTTCTACTCCACCATCTTGGCTCCACCCCCGGTTGTTATACTCTTTAATGAATTTATTTTTTGTGTACATGATTTTTTTTAACTTTTGGATTAAGATATTTCTTTGTTTGTTTCTTTATTTCTTTCTTTCTTCCTTCCTTTCTTTTTTTTTAAAGCAATTGGGGTTAAGTAACTTGCCTGAGATTACACAGCCAGTTTTTTTGTGTGGGTGTTAAGTATTTGAGGCTGGAACAGATCTCAGGTTCAGTGCTCTTACTGTGCAACCTAGCCACCCCAAGATATTTATTTTTAACAATTTTTTCATGTTTTCTTCAATAGTACTTTTTGGAATATCATTTTATTATCTTGTCATAGATGTAGAATGTGTTTTATTTACTGTATTTAGAAAAGATTAATTTATTGTTATTCTTTTCATTTTTTAAAAAGAAAAAGTTGTTGGACTTTGCCAAAAATAAATAATATACACATAAATGAATACATACAAGATAAACTAGAGACTAGATGTAGACAGAAGTTAGTTTTTTTTTTTTAATCTTTTTGGAGGGGGAAGACAGGGCTATTGGGGTTAAGTGACTTGCCCAAGGTCACATAGCTAATAAGGGTTATGTGTCTGAGGCCTGTTTTGAACACAGGTCCTCCTGACTCCAGGGCCAGTGCTCTGGACCTGAGACACCTAGCTGCTCCTGATAGAAGGTAGTCTTACAAGAAAAGGCATTGGTAGCTGAGAGACCTGGAAAAGTCTCCTGGAAGAGTTGGCACTTGACTTGAATCTTAAAGGAACATAGGGATTCAAAGAGATAGAGATGAGGAGAGAGAGCATTCTAATCATGGTGAGAATAGCAAGTAAATAGACAGAGATTGGGGATGGAATGTCATCAAGTCAGCAAACATTTATTAAGTACTTACTTAGGACAGTCAGGCACTGTTCTAAACACTGGGCATAGAAAGAAAGACAAAAAAATAAAAAAAAAACCATTGCCTTAAAGGGGTTCAAATTTTAATAAGGGGAACAACATGCAAACAACTGTGTATATACAAAATATATATATAGGGTAAATTGGAGGTAATCTCAGAAAGAAGCCAATATCACTTGGTGGAGGGGAACTGTGAAAGGTTTCTTGTAGAAAGCAAGATTTGAGCTGTCTTACAAGGAAGTCAGGAGGAAGCAAACAAGAAAGGAGAGCATTATGGGAATGAGGGAAAGCCAGTGGAAATTCATAACGTTAGGAGATAGAGTATCATATGCAAGGAATAGTAAGATAGTGAATGTCACTGGATTATGTGTGGAGGAGAGTAAAGTATAAGAAGAATGGAAAGAATCCAGGTTGTGAAGGGTTTTAAAAGTGAAACAGGAAGTTTTATCTTTGATCTTGGAGGTAATAAAAAGTAACAGTGGAGAGCAGTTATAATGTGCTCAGACTTGTACTTTAGGAAGATCAATTTGACAGCTAAGTGTAAAATAAACTGCAGCATGGAGAGACTTGAGGCAGGGAGGGTAGCTACCATTATTCAAATGTGAGGCAATGACACCTTCACCATGGTGGTGGCATTGGCAGAGCAATAAATTGGATATGTGGAGCAATAGTGCTGAGTCAAGGATGACTCCTGGGTTGTGAACCTAGAGTGACTAAGAGCATGTTAGTTGCCTTGAAATAGTAGGGAAGTCTGAAAGAAGGGAGGATCTGAGAGGAAAAATACTGAGTTTAATTTCAGACTTGCTGAATTTAAGATGTCTACAGGACATTTAGTTCAAGATGTATGAAAGGCAGTTGGAGATGAGAGACTGGATAGAGGTAGAGAGGTTAGGGCATGTGGTTTATGTTTTTGGATGTGTTTTATATTTTCACCTTTTCTACAAATGTTTGTAAGGTTTTTATATAGTAATATATGATCAATTTTTGTAATGGTGCTATGCACATTTGAAAAATATGTATATGCTTTTATTTGCATTTAGTAATTACCAAGATACTATCATATCAAGCTTCCCTAATATTCTATTCATTTCCTTTCCTTCTTTCTTCTTTACATCAATATCTAATATTGTTTAACATACATCAAATATTTGGTCTGAAAAAAGTCCTTAACTTTTACAGTTTTATTTTCTGTTTCTCCCTGAAAGGTATGTATTTATTTAGATGCTATGCCATGCAATGTATATATGTAAGTATTGATATTAATTCATCATCTATGGTGTCTTTAAGAATATGTTGTTTCCAACAGTTAATTGGAAATATTTGCAGTATTTTTCTTTTAATAATGGTTGCACATCCAAGATATATATCAAACCAATTCAGATTTATAAGAACAAGACATTGCCTAATAGGTCCAAGGCAATTTTCAAAGGAAGAAATCGAAGCTATCACCAGCGATATAAAATAATGCTTCAAAACACCAATAATTATGGATATACAAATTAAAGTTAACTCTATGGTTCTAACACATATCCATCATGTTAATAAAAATGACAAAGTGGAAAATGACGAATTTTGAGGCACTGTGAGAAAATATGAACATTAATGTATTGTTGGTGGGATTGTGAGACAGTATAGCTATAGTATGTAATCAACTTGGAACTATGCTCAAAAAGCCACTAAGTTGTAGTTGTGTACAGCCCTTTGACCTAAGCCTATGCCCCAAAGAAAAAAGAAAAAGACCCATTCATTCAAAAATATTTTAGTAGCTCTTTGGCATAGCCAGGAACTGGAAACTAAGAGGATGATCATCAATTGATGGATGACTGAAAAAATTATGGCATATGAATGTAATGTAATACTATTAGACCCTGTAAAGGATAGTTTCAGAGTAACTTAGGAAGACTAGTATGAACTGATGTAAAGTGAGCAAAATTTGGAAAGCAATTTACACAATGACAACATCATAAAGACAAACATCTTTTAAAGACTTAGAAATTTTAATCAATACACTGATCAACCAATATTCCAGAGGAACAATGATGAAGCATGACAAAGAAGGAATGGACTTAAGCTACAAAGTCAAAGTTATGTTTTCATACGTGGCATGTGGGAATTTGCTTTGCTTGACTATGCATATTTGTTATATGGGTTAATTTGTTTTCCATTGGGGGATGGGCCAGTTATATAGGAAAGAAGGACTAAAGAAAAGTAGTGAAAAAAATGAAAGAAAAATAATCAAAATGGGCATTGAAGCTTTTTTTTTTTTAATGTACAGAAAAGTCTAAAGGTAAGATCCAAACCCTAACACTAAGAAAGTGCTTCATGGCTGGGGAGTTGGAGGGGGCCAGGCAGGAAGGGGTGAGGTCACAGGTTTTCTCTCTTAATCTTGATTTCATTTTCCACTCTTTTTCTTTGTTGTATTTGGGTTGGGAAAGACCTGTCAAGTGACTGGATAGGTAGCAACTTGCAACATTTCTGAAAAAATATATTTTTAAAAATGCATAATCATAAATTTGAAAGTGGTAGTCTTACTACTAAGCCTACATATTTGTATATGAAAGTTGCTTTCTGCAAACAGTGTACATACTTTTGGAATTAATTCTTCTTGGATTGATAAAATTCACTTCCAAATCCATTTGATCATAATTTTTTTCTTTTAGGAGTTTATTGATAATTTCTCCAATTTATGATATTAGATTATTTATATTATCTATTTCTTTTTCTATTAATTTAATTTATTTGTGCATTTAATTTATTGCCAGTTTTGTTATTATATAATTAGGCAACATAGTTTCTGATAGTTTCCTTTACTTCACATTTTAACAGCTCCTAGTTTTAGTTATCAATTCAATTTTTAATTTAAATTTTCTTCATCTTTTCTTTGGTTTTAAAGTTCTATTTATGTGTACTTGATTTTTTCTATTTTTTTACTTTTCTAGTTTAAAGAATTTTTTTTATGCCAAATTCTTTGATCTGTTCTTTCTTTTACTGCTTAAAATGTTTAGAGATATAAATTATTTTGTGAGTATTACTTAGCTATACCCCTTAAGAATTGGCATGTTGCCTCTTTGATGAAATGTTCAATTATTTCCATGACTTGTTCTTTGACACCTCTTTTTCAGGATTAAATTACTTAGTCCCAAACAAATTTTATTTTATTTTTTTATTTACTTATTTTTAAAGCAATTGGGGTTAACTTGCTCAAAGTTACATGGCTAGTCATTATTTGTGTGTGGGTGCTCGTTTTCTGAGGCCGGATTCGATCTCGGGTCATCCCAACTCTGAGGCCGGCACTCTTACTCACTGCACCACCTAGCCGCTCCCCCAAACAAATTTTAATTCATTTAATTTTTTAAATATAATTTTGTTCATTGTGGCCTTGATTACATAGAGACACTTGGGGAAGAGAAATTGGGGCTTGTACCTGAGGTCCCATCTGATAAGATGGTGTCCCTCTTCTTGTTAGATACAGTGTGGGAGGAAATTGTCCCAAATTCAATCTTACAGCCAAAAGACAGCCACAGCAATACAGCCTCACTCCACTCTTCTCCAAGGTTCAAGAACAGGAACTGGCCCAAACAGTGATCTTCCGGGAAGAACCCCTTCACCAGAAGATTGTGTGAAGGATCTCTAGAGAGGGGACTAGGTGGAGGCCTTTAGATCAGATCATTGTTAGCTTCAATAATTTGTCTGAAGAGGATGTGAGGGATGATGTCTCAGGAGTGAAGCCTCCTCAAAAGGGTTAATAGTTTTTGTATTATTGAAATACAGTTTACTCCCTTACAGAATAACATCTGTTGTTAAAACCACGCTTTGCAAGACGACTGAAACTTTTCGCTCTTGCAAACTCTTGTAAGACTTCTCACCTTGTCTTATATCTGGGCAAATTTGTGTAACTGCCTTTGTTCTTTGTTGCTGTGGAATATTCACACAAATAGATTGTGCCCCCTGAAGCTCAGCTAATGGGATAAGGGGGAGGGGGCTGGGGGACCGGGCTCGAGTTAGGTATAAAAGGACCTTGCTGTCTGGAATCAATTTGTACTTCCCTGGCCAGTGCCATTAGAGCCACAAGGAGTGGCTCCCTTTCTCATGAGAAAGCAATAAACGCATTTCTGCTTTCAAGGTATTTAAGTCCTTATATTGATTTTTTTGGTAGTGGTCTCTGTCCCACACAAGGAGGAAGAAGAAGAGTTTGAGGCAAGGGGTATATACCCCGTTTTTGCTCTGCAGGATGGAGCCCCAGTTCTTCCTTTGACCACACACCCTAACCGTGGTCTCAGAGGACCAAATAAAGACACCAAATGACACTCTACTCTGACCTCACCTGATTTTTAAAGGGACCAAACTTGATTATGAACGGGATCTGATGCTCAAGTAAGAACCTCCCACACAGAGAGGCTGAAGGTCCTATTGCCCATGATTGTAGGGGAAGAACTTGCTACTATTTTGTACTCTTTACATAGTGAAACTGGTTGTATTTGTGAGTAGGGGGGGCCATCCTCTCCCACTGTCTGGGTTTGGATTTGGCACCACCTTGTGGGAAGCCCAGGTCTTTACACATGTTACTCTTCCCTCTTCCTGTCACTGAGATGAACATTAATGGTAGTTAGTGCCCACAGAAGAGTACTGTATTGGAAGTAACTTATTAAACTGGCTTACTTGCTTACATGCAAGAGATGATCTTGTCTCTACAATACTGCCTGGCATTCTAGCCTTAACAGTTGAGTGGAAGGCTGTCTATAATCACCCCATGTTGCCCCACCTCAGTGGGTAATGCAGTTGAAGCAGCATAAAATTAGGTGGAGTGTGTGTGTGTGTGTGTGTGTGTGTGTGTGTGTGTGTGTGTGAGAGAGAGAGAGAGAGAGAGAGAGAGAGAGAGAGAGAGAGAGAGAGAGAGAGAAGAGTTGGGAGAGTAAGAGAGAGGAAGAGAGAGAGAAGGGGCCCTAACTATGTTGATACAGAAATTGCTAGGGGCCAAAATCCTCAGGCAAACCATCTCTCAAATCAATAGACTGTCTGACCAGTACACAAAGCTAATGGGACTTAAAGAGTGACTATAGATTACCAGTACCTGAATAAAGAAGTTGAGTCAGGGGTGGCTTGGTGGCGCAGTGAATAGGGCACTGACCCTGGAGTCAGGAGGACCTGAGTTCAAATCCAGCCTCAGGCACATAACACTTACTAGCCGTGTGACCTTGGGCAAGTCACTTAACCCCAATTGCCCTGCCCTCAAAAAAAAAAGTTGAGTCAGTGGCTCCAACTGTCTCTGCCATTGAAACTATTACAGAGACATAGGTGGTCATCCCTGGGGATTGGTATGCTGTGGTTGATTTGGCCAATGCATTTTTTTTCCAGTTCTTTTTGGGTAGAAGAACAGGACCAGTTTGCTTTCATATGGCTAGGCATATAGTATACTTTTACAATCCTCATACATTTTTCTTAGAAGCATTGTAAGCTGCTAGCAGTAAGTAGGATGGACTCTGGCCAGACTTAAGCCTTTAGAGCTCTTGACCAGAACTCTGACTGGAGCCATGGTGAAATATATGCCTCTTGAAAAAGAACTCCTTGCTTATTACTGAACCCTAATTGAAACTGAGAGGCTAACTAGAAACATCCCTATCATAATCCTTCAACAGGTGTAAGCTGATGCCAAATCTCATAAGGTAGGTCAAGACCAATAATCATCAATCGTCAAGTGGAAATGGTATATTCAGGGTCAGGCCAAGCCAGGTCAATGGGGAATCGGTTACCTACAAGATACTATTGCCAAGCAACAAGCAGCTACAGATCTTATTCCCTGTAAGCCTCAAGTGAAATTCTCTCTACAACTGGGAACTCTCTCATTGATAAACTCCCTAAAAGAAGAGATGCCTGGTTCACAGCAGATGGGGCCACCTAAACCAGTTCTGTGTGTGTGGTGGTCATTCTACACACATGAAACTCTAGGCAGTTCTCCTGGTCCTGGAAGAGTCCACAGAAAGGAAATACTGTTTCTCTTCACTGACTTCTGGATATTGCAGTAGTCCCTATGGTGATCTTTCTATTGGATGAACAAGCCATCACATATCTAGGAGCCTTGATGCAGACAAACATCATCACTAAGTCCAATAACTAGATATTCTAAATAATTTAAGTCTCTGCTCAGAATAAATGGCCCTTCTTAGAACAGAACTGGAATGAGCAGGCTAACCAGGCCTATGCTGTGAATAGTCTCTCTTTTTTTTTTTTTTTGCTTTTTGGAGGGCAATTGGGGTTAAGTAACTTGCCCAAGGTCACGTGAATAGTCTCTTTTGTCCAGTGGATTCATGCTTGTGAAAGTCATTGCCATGAGAAAAATATGCAGCAATAGGTTCTCAAAAGAAACCCCACGTGACCCATGAGAAATTGTTAACTCTGATACTGCATATCAACTCCTGTGCTAGGAAAAATCCTCTGAGGCAAATTGACTATATAGGATTATTACAAAGACATTACAAAGAGACCTTCTTCCAGAATATTCTGATGGCTTTGGATGCTGAGGCTGGTCTTAGGCATGCCCAACTCTGACTTAGAGCCCACTGCATTCCCTATTACATGAATGGAGTAACCCCCTTTGTTTGGCTGTCTTCATCTGAACCACTGGTTCTCTACCAGTGGTTTGGAAGTCATAAACTTGGAAGTTATAAACTGATCCAATAAGAGGGATAAGATGATCCTTTCCTACTCCCCATTTTTTACCCCCAGCTCCAAGAAATGGGCCCTGGGAGATGTTTGTTTCTGTTCTGTGTTATTTGTCCTCATTTTAAGCTGCTGGAGGTGATCCCTACTCAGCCATGATGACCTTGGAGCTTGGTTTGCTGGCAGAGGCTGACTTGGAAGCCTAGAGAAACCAAGGTGCTTGGGATTTGAGTTGGAGAGGGGTTTTGGACTTTGAACTGGGATTGTGCTATATGGGAACTGAACTATGAACCTAATCCCCTTCCTTCCTCCAGGAATTAAAGGGTGGTACAGGGGCTAGGAGGATTATACACCTTCTACAAATTGGGGAGGAATGTATTTCTATATTTGTGATTATAACTTTTAGAGCTAATATTCCTTTGTAAAAGCTCCAGTTTTGCACCTATACATGATAAAGAGGTCACCATACAGGGGATCCTACCCTGATGCTATGTCCACCAAAGAAGTCTTAGAAAAGGATATTTGTTTCTAATTGGGATACCTTGCATATATCTTCAGTGATAAGGACACAACTTTTGTATCAGCAGTCATTCAGAAATGGACAACACAGTATGATATAATAGAGGATTCAATGATTCACAAGCAGCAGAAATTGTGGAAGAATGAAATGGTTGTCTTAAGCAAGTCCTAAAGACACAAGTTCCTAAGCAGTCTAAAAGTCTGGATTGATAGACTCCAAAGGGCAGTGTTTACCCTTATCAACAATTCCAAGAAGAGACAGTCACCTCTTACTCAGCTCCTTGCAAAAATACCATCAGAAGGTAGAGAAAAAAGGAGGAACATATAAAGCCAATAGTGAAACCTGTAGTCTGAAGGACATTTGTTCCTGTTTGTATAAATCTACATCCAAACATTCTTTTTTTCTTCCACCAAACCATAAGAAATCAAGAGGTGAATGATGTTTTTAGCAGGTCTCACAAGTAACGGGAGCTGGACACCCAATAGCAATCTGGACATCCCCAACTCTTCATCTTATAGTCACTCTCATAGGGCAAAGGCCCCTAGTATTTTTTCCTCCAGTGTTCAATTAATTTTTCCCCAAGTACACAATTTGAAATCAGGGGAATTCATAGGGATCATGCAAATATTAGGAAATCTGACCCTGTATTTATTCTTCCACACTCAGAGGTGACCAAAGCATTATGGTAGAGAAGCTATCAGACCCTGAATGTAAGAGATAGACAGGAATGGTAGAGAGGAGAGCCTTGAGCTCTGTTTCCATCTGGCTAGGTGGTGTGGGGAGATAGAGTGTGGGCCTGGAGTCAGGAAGACTTTAGTTCAAATCTGGTCTCATACATTTATTAACTGTAGGACCCTGGACAAGTCAGTTAACATCTGCCTGCCTCAGTTTCCTCAACTATGAAATGAGGACAATAATAGCACCTAAATCCCACAGTTGTTGTGAGGATAAAATGATATAATGCTTGTAAAGCACTTAACGCAATTCCTGAAGCATAGTAGTTGGAGAAGGGAAAGCAACAAACAAAAAAAAATATGGTGTCTACTATATTGCCTGGGGACAAGCCTGGCATGGGCCTAGAATGGGGCTCCATCACAAAACCAGAATACTCTAAGTCAGATTGACCCAAGAAGCTGTCTCAGGCCATTTACCATTCAAAAGATTACCCTGAATCCCAAATATTTGGCAGGGTCACTAGGGCCAACCTTTGAGGAAGTGTTTGAGACACTGGGTTCTACAGATTTGTCAGAGTCTTTCTATCCTAAATAGGGGTACATGATAGGGGTACCAAATAGGGGTACAAAATACATAATCCTCAATTCATTAGTCATCATAACCCATACAGTCAATTAAACAGATAAGGCCATAAGTTCCCAAGAAAGAAGCCCTAACACTGTTTTAGATTATTATCTGTTGGTACTGAAAGAGAATTTGGGTAAATACCAGTGAAGTAGAATAATCTCTGGAAAAGATTAGGGAAAAGACCCCCTGATTCTCCAAGGTGGAATAAATATTTCCATGGGATTTGTTCTCATGGTCTGGTCCAGGCTCTTTGAGAGGTTGGCTCAGAGACCTGCAATCAGCTGCCCTAATCCTCATCTTAATTATAACATCCAATGCAGTGGTGTGCTGATATAAGTTTAATGACCAGATTGTCAAAAATGCATGATGCACTTTTAATTTTTATCTGCATTATTATACTTTTCTCTATTACTTTCTTAAAACTAGAAATAACCAAAATAGTAAGTCAATTCCCAATGTGTAGCATTTGCTCATTTCCAAGGTATAAACGCTCACACTGAAAAATTTTAAACAATTAACTTTAGCACCCTTGGTCCAATGTGTCCTGAGATATATTCACCAGACATCAGTGTTTACTTGATGTCCACCCAGTTGGTTAAGGTGAATCTTCCAGATAGGAAAGCTTATGCTGAGGCAGGACAGGATGGCAAGAGCAGTGGGTGGATTGAATATCCAAAGGAAACTACCATCCCACTCTCCTAGGACAGTTTCCTGTCATGCAATTTTCTTATGCTCAAGGCTTAAATTGTACTCATTTTTAGTTATAAGTAACCACTGAAATTCAGTAGCAAGTTTGCTGTTTTGGCATAGTTAAAATTCTACCATCCTTATCCTGATTAGTCCTTCTTGGTTAATTTTTAGAAACCTTCCTTTTGCTACCCGTCTTTGCTCCCTGAACCTATCACTCACTTCTTCCTCCTCCCCAACTACAATGTGACAGATGCCATGGTGGACATTTGTTTGAAAACCCTATGTAAATCTGGGTCTTCAATCAGAGAACATATCCCATTATTCAACTGTGTCATCACCCAAAGCATGATGCACTGCGGGATTTTGGGGGCACAAAAGAGTCTCAATAAACCATTCTAACCCATCCCAGTGCCAAAGTATTCCATTCACCCAAAGTCTGTTCTAAATTTGCATAACAAGTTTTTTTTAAATGAATATCAAATTCGTTGATTTTTCTTTCTCTTTTTTTGTTGATGAAAGCTTTTAGAGATATAAATCTCACCCTCAGACTGAAACTTAAAGAAGAGACAAAGGAAATAGTTACCTAGCTAAATCTGGGAATCATCTGCACAGAAGATAATTAAAGCCATGGAGGCTGATGAGATCACAAAGAAAGAGATTATAGAGCAGGAAGAAAAACAGGGCTAGAACAGCCTTGGGAAAGACACATGCTGCCACCTATTTATCTGAGATGAGAATGAAGGAAGAGCTTATGGGGAAAAAGATGTCTGAATGATGCAGATAAGGAGAAGGGCAAAAGAGAGAATTTAGGATAAATAAAAAGATTTGGAATATCTGCTGGAAATCAAATTGATTGGAGAAGCATAAAAGGGTTATCTTGCCATAGTGAGGACCCAATTGAGATCATGTGACTTAAATTTGTAGAGGACTCAATCAGCATGGTTTCCTAATTTTCTCCCACTCTGTTCAGCAGTTTGTTGTGTCACAATTGCAGTGCAGTGAGTAGAATGCTAGGACTATAGTCAGGAAGACCTGAGTTCAAATATATCCTCAGATACTAATTTGTGTAACTCTGGGCAAGTCACTTAACTCTATTTGTCTCAGTTCCTCATCTGTAAAATGAACTAGAGAAGGAAATAACAAACTATTCCAATATCTTTTCCAAGAAAAAAACAAAATGGGATTATGAAGAATAAGACGCGACTGAAACGACTCAACAAAAACAAAAAATTGGAATTTAGCAAAAGGGTATACTGAGACAAATTTCCAGGCAAGATAACATTTATTAGCAAGGGCCTCCATTTATGCCAAAGATCCCAAGCAAAAGTACAGTTCATCTCTCATAGGTTTTGGAGAGTATAGAACAAAGAACAGAAGAGGGTAGATGACATCATGGAACTGGGGGCAACATGACTGGTTACAAAGCTGAGGCAGAGGGAAGAACATGATAGATCGGAAGTTTTGTAATGGGGGCTAGCAAGGATCCCCCTTTTCCTCTGATAAGACTAAGAAGTGCCTAGTGTTTGTGTGCAGGTACAAGATAGCAGCCCAGACTTCAGGACAGGAAACCAGATATTGTTGAAGACTAGCTAGGTGAAGTCAAGACATCAGGTACATATTCCCATGGTCAATTAAATTTCATGAGGCAAGAAAGCTGGATTTTAAAACTTAACACAGCACAGGCCAACTAAACTCTGAACTAAGTTCAGAGACAAAGAACCTTGACTTAAGCCAGGTGTGGGGAACCTTTTCATGTTGGAAGGCCACATTAATATTTAGCTGTAATCAAATAAGGTCACATTCAAGAAACTTCAATTAAATATACTTAGAAATGTATATTATTTTGTAAAAATCTAACTACTATGTACTTAATTTCAAAATATGAAAATGATTTGTTAATTTTAAAGTTAACAAAGGTTTAAATGATTTTGTTGTGTTTGCTTTTTGTTGGAAAGCATTTGAATATTTGGTTGCAGCATGGAGATCTGCAGTTTGAGTTGATCCTCTAGATGGATATCCGTCATTTACAACCTTAAGGGAATCTTGATTTGGGTCAGGTAACAAAATATATATTTGCACCAGTAAGTGGTTGAAAAGCAAGAAAACTTTTGGGGGGAATGTTGCCAAAGGGCTAGATATTCTACTGCATTTTTTCAATATTTCAGTTGGATCTTTCTTAGCATCAAACAATGACTTTAAAATGTCATCTACTGAGAGCTCAAACAATTCCATCTGTAGTTCTTTAGGTGCCTTGGTGATATCAACTAGGTGAGGTTGGAATGCTAATTTGAGGGTGATGTCATGATTCTCAAAGTCTGTGAGCCTTTTGTTGTATTCTCCAATTAACAAGTCTCTAACAGCTGGATATTCTCATATAACATACTGCTCATCAATAACCTTTGCTAACTGGGGAAAATGTCTATCCAAAATATCTTTCTGAAGAAGTGTTTTGATAAAAGGTAACTTTTCTTCAAAATGCTTGGATTTTTGGCCACACACACACACACACACACACACACACACACACACACATTTAGTTTTGTGTTTCAAAGAAATATTCAAGTCATTTTGATTTGATGTGATATCACACAGAAATGCAGCATTCCTATAGAAATCTTTCAATAATTCATGTTGCTGATTCTGTTCTTCATAAAATTTAGCTACCTGTTCTCGCAGAGATAAAATTTTGGTCAACACCTGTCCCTGCAATAGCCAGCACACATTAGAATGTTACAGCAAATCTACAGTGAATACCTCATTGTTCAATTTTAGCATGTTACGAAAATGATGATGCCATGTTGCATTTGCATGAATATAGTTAACAATACTTATAACTTGTTGCAAAGTATCACTTAAAATCTTGCAATTGTATCTTGCATCAGTGATGCAAGATACAATGAAAAGAAGTGAGAGCATCTGGATCTGTTATTAATACTTTTTTTTTTATCTCTGCAATAAACCTTTCATGTTTTACTGTCATGGAAGGCACATTGTCTATACAAACACTCACTAAATTGACCAAATTCAGTCCAATTTAAAGGCATTTATCTTTTTTAAAACAGTTTTTAAAAAATTAATTTATTTTTTTTTTAGTTTTCAGCGTTCAGTTTCACAAACTTTTGAGTTTTAAATTTTCTCTGCCTCCCTCCCCTCTCCCCTCTCCAAGACTGCATACAATCTGATATAGGATATACATATATTCATATTAAACATATTTTCACATTAGCATGGCTTTTGTCTTAAAAGCTATTGAAGATATTTATTCCCCATGTTCTATTCACAAGAGGGCCTAAAGCAAGTAACTCTTCAAAGGAAAGAAAATTTTTCGTTATGACCCAAATGAAATATAAAACCTGTGGTGAGTCAGTAGTATCAGTTGACTCATCCAAAGTGTTTTTTCAACATTCATTTTCCCAAGATTTTGAATTTTAATTTTCTTGCCTTCTCTTTCTTCCCCATTCTCCTCCCCAAGACAACATGCAATCTGATAGATGTACAATCATATTAAACATATTTCCGCATTAGTTATGTTGTAAAGAAGGATTAGAACCAAAGAAAAAAACCATGAGAAAGAAAAAACAAAACAAAAAAAGGAAAAATACTTCTTTTTCTGGATGTGGATAGCATTTTCCATAATGAGTGTTTTGGAATTGTCTTAGATCATTATGTTGCTGAGAAGAGCAAAGATTCTCTGTTAAAGTTGGTCACTGCACAATATGGCTGTTATTGTGTACAATATTCTCCTGGTTCTTCTCATTTCACTCAACATCAATTCATGTAAGCCTTACAGGTTTTTCTGAAGTCCACCTGCTCATCATTTCTTATGGAACAATAGTATTCCATTACATTCATATACCACAACTTGTTCAGTCACTCCCCAATTGATGGGCATCCCTTCAATTTCCATTTCTTAGCCACCACAGAAAGAGCTGCTATAAATATTTTTGTACATGTAGGTCCTTTTCCCATTCTTATGATCTGTTTGGGATACAGACCTAGAAGTGGTATTGCTGGGTCAAAAGGTATGCACAGTTTTATAGCTCTTTGGGCATGGCTACAAATTGCTCTCCAGAATGGTTGGATGGATCAGTTCACAACTCCAGCAATGCATTAGGGTTCTAATTTTCACATATCTTCTCCAACATTTATAATTTACTTTTTTTTTGTCATATTAGCCAATCTTATAGGTATGAGGTGGCACCTCAGAATTGTGTTATTTTGCATTTCTCTAATCAATAGAGATTTAAAGCATTTTTTTCACACGACTATAGATAGCTTTAATTTCTTCCTCAGAAAACTGCCTATTCATATCCTTTGACCATTTATCAATTGGGGAATGATTTGTATTCTTATAAATTTGACTCAGTTCTCCATATATTTTGGAAATGAGGCCCTTATCAGAGACGTTGGCTGTAAAAATTGTTTCCCAGCTTTCTGCTTCCCTTCTAATCTTGGTTACATTTGTTTGTGCAAAACCTTTTTAATTTAATGTAATCAGAATCATCCATTATGTATTACATAATGTTCTCTATCTCTTGTTTGGTCATAAATTCTTCCATTCCCCATAGAGCTGATAGTTAAACTACTCCCTGCTCTCCTAATTTGTTTATAGTATCACCCTTTATGTCTAAATTACATATACATTTTGACTTTATCTAGATATATGGTATAAGACGTTGGTCTGTGCCTAATTTCTATTTCCTAGTTTTCCTGGAAGTTTTTGTCAAATAGTGAGTTCTTATCCCAGAAGTTAGAGTCAAACAGTAGACTGCTATAGTTATTGACTACTGTGTCTTGTGTACCTGACCTATTCCACTGATCCACCACTCTATTTCTTAGCCAGTACCAAGTAATTTTGATGATTACTGCTTTATAATATAATTTTATATTTGGTATGGCTAGGCTACCTTCCCTTGCATTTCTTTTCATTAATTCCTTTGATATTCTGAAACTTTTGTTCTTCCAGGTGAATTTTGTTATTATTTTCCCTAGTTCTTTAAAATAATTTTTGATAGTTTGTTTGGCATGGCACTGAATAAGTAAATTAATTTAGATAGAATTATCATTTTTATTACATTGGCTCCACCTACACACAAGCAACTTCTATTTTTTCAATGATTTAGATCTGACTTTATTTGTGTGGTGTGTTTTGTAACTGCATTCACATGGTTCCTGGGTTTGTCAACTCCCAAATGTTTTATATTATTAGCAGTTAACTTTCCTTTTTTTTTTTTTGAGGGAGGAAGGCAGGACAATTGGGATTAAGTGACTTGCCCAAGGTCATGTGGGACAGTTGATTTTATCTTTTTTTTAATGTATTTTAATTTTAATAATTGTATTTTGTTTTTGTTTTTTTAAAATGGAAGTGGCTTTCCCCCCTTTTTTTGTCTTTATTAATTTGTTTACTGTTAGTTTACAAGATTCATTTCCACAATTCCTTGAGTTTCAAATTTTCTCTACCTCCCTCCTCCCTCTCGACATGGCATCATATAATTAAGCATAGTATCTGCAAATACTTTCACATTGGACATTAGTCAGGTCATAAAGAAGGATTATATCAGATGGAATGAACAATGAGATAGAGGAAATAAAACCAAACAGGAAAAAGAAAAAAAGCAGGTAGTTTGATTCAATCTGGATTCAAACTCAGTTCTTTCTCGGGATATAGACATCTCTCTCCATCATAAGGCTTTTGGGGTTAACTTATAACCCTGAATTGCTGAGAAGAGTCCAGTCTATCAAAGTTGGTTGTCATTAGCTTCCACTTGCCCAATTTTAATTTTTAAGAAATTGTTTTCATCAGTTAGCCTTTGTACCTCCTTTTCCATTGGGCTAATTCTGCTTTTTAAGGAGTGATTCTCTTCAGTGGATTTTTGTACCTTGTTTTTCATTCAGCCAATTGTATTTTTTTCATTGTTTAAGAAATTTTTATTAAAGCAAGAATTTTATAATCCAAATTATGTTTCCTTGCTCAGCTATCAATTCTATTATCTAAAGCAGTGGTGATATTCTGAGCTTTTCCATGAGAAAGAATTAAAAAATTAAAGAAAGTAATGCCTTCTAATTTTTGTACTGTGCTGAAAATACTTTTCCCCCTGGGTCTATAAAACATTAATTTGTTTTTATGTATTTTACTATTTTGGTTTTTTTTTCTTGTTTTTTTTTTTTTTAAATCAGTAAGTAATCTAGCACTAACATTAAGTTTGCTAGACCTGGCATTTGTTCAGTGCATCAGGTTCAAAGTTTCCTTTCCTTTTAAAATTTATTTTATATTGTGCAATGTATTTTTAACAATATTTAATGGTGTTTAGATATTTTTCTTTGGTGAAGCAGAGGTTCCATTCTGTGGTCCCTGATCTTTCTTTTAAACAGTTGGAATACCAGTGGCACTGTTAACTGCTTTCTGGGCATCTTCTTTAGAGTGTTGAGCTTGCAGTACAGCTATGGCTTAACCAACCTTAGAGTAAAGAGACTCAAGAGACTCAAGCATATGAAGAGACTTAGAGTTGTCAATTTCTAGCAACATGACAGTGATTTTATCAATAAGGGCAGGGTGCATGGCCTGAATTAGTAGAAACAGTCTTTCACCCAACATCTGCTTTTGCTCTTGAGGAGGGGTGGATACCAACACGGAAGCAGTTAAAGGTTCCTGACCTTGCACATATCATGAGGCTGCCTCATGATAACCTGTGGTTGTACATTAAGATGCTGTTGAGGATTGTGAACACCTGCAGCATACTTATACTGTGGAACTGTGTGGGCAGCAGGAGTGGCTGCAGCAGCAGTTGCTGTAGGATGTGGACCCATTGTCTGAGTTGATGTGCTTGCAACACGCTGTGTTGACATGATCCATGGAACCTGTAAAGAAGCTAGTCTCATTGTACTAAATGGTGGCTTAGGAATGCTAGCTAGGTGGATAGCACCAGATGTGTGCTGGAATGGATGAGGTCTGGCACCCTGAGCAGTCCAGTGAAGACTTGGTCTGAAGTGAGCAATTTGACTAGCAGGATAGTATGCAGGACGGTTCTGAGTCTGAGGAATAGCTGCCATGAAGTAACCTGAAGGAGGCTGATAGGGATTGATTACAGGGCTGGGTACAGCTCTGACGCTAGCCATTCTCTGCATATACTGGTTTGTGAGGTGAGCCTGCCACTCCTCTTTGCGCTGGGGAGCTACATACACTGCCTTAGTGGCAACAAGCCCGCCGTTCTTTTCTGCGACTGCTTTGGTGGCTTCTGGTGAAGAGAAACATACAAACCCAAATCCTTTGCTTAGGCCACCTTCCATCATCACTTTTGCACCAAATGGTGAGAACTCTTTTCCAAGATGCTCATAGTCAATACCATTATCAAGATTTTTCACATACAGGTTAACACCCTGGTATCTGGTGAGCCTATCTTGCTTCATTTGTTCACATTTTCACTTGAATTTCACCTGTCTTTCCACTTTTTCTGAGCTTGGCCAACATAAATTTGTTTTCCATTCAGTTCTTTTCCATTCATCTCATCTACAGCTTTTTGTGCACCTTCATGTCTTTCAAAGCTGACAAAGCCAAAATCTTTGGATTTTCCACTTTCATCAGTATTACTTTTATGCTTAAAGCAGGTCCAAACTTGCCAAAGAGCTCCTTCAGTCTTTTCATCATCCATGTTTTCACCAAAATTTTTGACATAAACTTTGGTGAACTCTTTTGCTCTAGCTCCAAATTCTGCTTCTCTTTCTTTACGAGATTTAAATATATCAACAAAGACTTTTCGATCATTAAGAAGCATTCCATTCCTTTTTTCTTTCTTTCTTTTTTTTTTTTTAAAGCAATTGGGGTTAAGTAACTTGCTCAAGGTTACACGGCTAGTCATTGTTTATGCGTGGGTGCTCATTTTCAGATCTGATCTCGGGTCATCCCAACTCCGAGGCCGGCAACTCTTACTCACTGCGCCACCTAGCTTCCCCTTTAGGGCAATTGGGGTCAAGTAACTTGCCCAAGGTTACACGGCTAGGTTTTTTTTGTTTGTATGGATTAAGTGTCGGAGGCCGGCTCCGAACTCAGGTCCTTCTGATTCCAGGGCCGGCACTCTATTCACTGCGCCACCTAGCCGCCCCTCCATTCCTTTTTTCAATAGCTCTTTCAGAAGCTTCTTATGTCTCAAAGTGTACAAATCTGTAGCCCTTTGACCCGTTTTCATCATATACCACCCTACAGGAAAGGATGTTTCCAAAAGCAGAAAATGTATTATCAATGGATTTATCCAAATTTTTGATGAATATATTGCCCACATCACTTTTATGTATGTAGTGATGGATCACGTTGACACACCAAAATTCATTACTTACGATGCCTGTTCAGCATCCACCAGCTGCTGGAAGTTGACATAGGTGTAGCCCAGGGAGCCGCAAGGATGGTAAAGTCCCTACAGACACGGATGGAGGGGATGGGCCGGCCGGGCTGAACTTCTCATAGAGCATGGCCTCGGTCACATGGGGTGCAGATCCCCCACGGAGAGCGAGGCCATAGGGTAGCTGGGGTGCGCTAGGGTTCATCTCGATGCCGCCACCCGAAGGGCCACAAGCCTCGAACTTTCCATGGGAAGAGGTAGGGGAGTGTGGGGGACGGAAATCTGGAGCTGGGGGTTGGGAGTGGAGAGCGCAAGAGCAAGGGGACAAAAACCAACCAAATGGAATCGAAAACTACTCCACAGCCACGGAACTGGTATGATCCATCGCCGGCTCCCGGTGCTGCTTGCTGGGGAGGTGGCCGTGGTCCTGGCGGCGGGGAAGGTCTGGCTCTTCTTTCCTTCTCGGACCAGCTGCGGGCCGCCGGTGGTGGATCCGTCTCAGCTGCTTCACCGGGTTATTTTATAAAAGAGGAAAAAAAATAAAAATCTCCGGAGAGAGACACGCGGATTTTTTATAATTTTTTTTGTGGATTTTTAAATTTTTTAAAATAATAATTTAATAATAAATGTGCGTTTCTGGTCCAGACCACGCACTCGGCACTCGCACACAACTGCCGGGGAGAAGGGCCCAATTGTATTTTTTAAGAAGTTTTCTTCACTCAGTTTTTGTCCTTCCTTTTCCAAGTTGTCTACTCTCTCTTGCATACCTCTTATTTCTCTTTCCAACTTTTCTTCTACCTCCGTTATTTGACTTTTAAAATCCTTCTTGAGTTCTTCCAAGAATGCTGTTTGGGCTTGGGACCAATTCATATTTCCCTTTGCAGTTTCACATGTAGGTACATTTACAGTGTTGAGTTTGTGTTTTGATCTTCCTGTTACAATAATAATTCTTTATGGTCAGTGTTCTTTTCTGCTTTTTGCTCATTTTCTTTGCCTATTTACTGGCTTTTAAAGTTGAGCTCCTCTGTTGGAGCACAGGGGGCCCCTATCCCAAGCTTCTTTTGCTGGGAGCCAGGGGCATGGTCACTGGCTTTGTGTGCTAGGGCCTCAGGTGCAGCAAGTTTGGCCTCTAGGGGACTGGCAGTTAACCTGGTGCTGAGCTGGGGTCCTAGTGGTGGTGTCTGGTGTTGGCTGAGAGGGTTTTTCTGTTTTTCGCCTGGGTTATGCTGAAGCATATGGAGTTCTGGCTGCTGGAGGATGCTTGTCCATTTGCCTGGGGCTGCACTGAAGCACATGGATGTTTGACTTCTGAAAGACACCTGTCTACCCCATGCTGTGCTGAAGCATGGGGATGTTCTGTTGCTGGAGGATGACTGCTTGCCCAGCAGTGCGCTAAAATACCAGGAGGTTTGACTGCTGTAGGATGCCTGCCTGCCTGCCATGAGCTGCCCTGAAGCTTGAAGGCAGCTACTGGATGATACCTGTCTGCCTCGGCCTATGCTAAGCACAGCAGGTAGGAGTCCTCTTTTAGGCTATACCAACATAGGTGGTAGTTCTCTGAGCTGGAGTCTGCCAGTTCCTCTGGCTATGGTAAGGCATGTGGAGGGTCTTGGTGTTGGCATTTGCCTGCCCCACCACCCTGCAATTCAGGATCTTCTACTGGTTTCTAAGGTGGGCTTGCTTGCTGGGACACCTCCCGTCCTGTACTACGACCCCCTTTTTACCTGAAACTGACCTTTCTTGGTGATCTTCTAATTTCCCAGGCTAAAAGACTGCTAATCCCTGTCTTTCCACTTTCTCCACTAGTCCAGGGTTTTTCCTTGTGTTCTGTTTTAAGGGTTTTTAGAAGTTAGTAAGGAAGCATGAGAGAAATTTACTACTCTGTCATCTTCAGTTTGCATTTTCTTTTGAAACGTGACTAATATGGAAATGTTTTGCATTACTGCATATGTATAAACTGTATCAAATTGCTTGCCTTCTCAAGAAGGGGAAAAGAGGAGGGAGGAATGGAGAGAATATAAAATTCAAAATTAAAAAAAAGAATGTTAAAATTTTTAGTTTATATGTAATTGAGAAAAAATGAAAATTAAATATGAAAAAATCATCTTTGGCAGAGAGTTGTGTTGGATGAAATAACCTCCCATTTTGTGAACATCCCCCATCTCTCCCCATCATAGGAGAGCTGCCTAGGAAACCTGCCCAAACCCAACAAAACCCACCTAGGCATCAAATCTGCCAAGTAAACCTGCCCAAACCTGCTACCTGAAGCCCATAGTCCCTGCACCCCTCTTCTGTTCACTTCTCAAAAAAGATTTGGGAACTTTCCAGATGGGCAACAAACTGACTGCTGGGCAATAATCATTAAGCAACACTTTCCTTTGGCTTCTGTATTTTCCCTGCTTGCTCCCCTTGGTAACATTTATTTTGTGGCTTTTGTCTATATAAACCCTGAGATGTATATGCTCAGGGCTGCCTGATTTGGGTACATGACCCCTGGCAGTCCCTGGGTTAATTATGCTCCACAATTAAAAAACTTCATTTAAAATGATTAATGGTCTCACTTGCTGTCATTTCACATTACAACATTTGGAGGCCCCAGAGAGATAGCATCGTTCCGTGTCGCTACAGAGACCTCAGAACCTTGGACTTGGGGAAAGGAAAGAGCTGGTCCTCCCCTAACCCTGAGGAGAGCTGACCCCTGAGGAAAAAGTTACTTTCCCAGGGCCCCCAGTGATGGGCAGAGTTAGCCAAGTCCCTCCTTGACTCTGATTCATTCCTGCGATTTGGCCATATGGAGCTATGTTTCTAGAGGTGAGTGTCTATTCCTAGAAGTACTCATATAGGTGGGGATAGAGTGTCAGCTAGACGAAGTAAAATCCCTCACCCCAGTTTCTCTCTGAGATGTCAGAGAGAGCCCCAGGGGTAAGCCATGCTGTCTGTTTTGTGTCTATCTTGTCTAGGTGCTTTGAGCACTCTGTGTCCACCTGTCTTTCTGTGTGTCTGTGTCATCCTGTCTGTTTTGTGTCGTCTAGGTGCTTTGAGCATTCTGTGTCCGCCTGTCTTTCTGTGTGTTTGTGTAAAGAAAAATTTCTGAGTCTTCCACCTTGTAAGATTCAAAATGCAGCCAGCCACTGTACCTGGGCTAGAAAGATTGATAGTCTTTTAAAGAAAGGTTGTTGGGAGAAAAACAAAAATCTCTCTCTCTTTTTACTTCTTTGGACTCCGGCCAAAGTTCAGAAAGTAGAAAGACAGATGGAAAAGGGGGGAAAGGGGAAACTTCTCCCCTAAGATTTATCTATTAGAAAAGGGATCACTTCACTGATCAAAGAGAAGCAGGTTTCAAAGTTTCACTTTGGAATAGGACTAGCACTTAACCCTTCCCTAGGTCACAGTTCTTCTCAGGCTATAGCTACGGTTCCTTCCCCTTGTCATCTTGGCTCTAATTGAGCTGATGATACAGGGAGAAGTTACAGTGCCTTCTCTCTATCATCCTGGCTCTAACCAAGCTGAGGATATAGTGAGAAGTTATAATCACTAAGATCCTCTTCCACTAAGAACCACCAGTTCTTCCCAGGCTAGGGCTATAGTGCCTTCTCCCTGTCATCCTGGCTCTGACCAAACTAAGGCTGCAATGAATTTGAGTTAGCTTCCCCCACCTGGTGAAAAGAACAAGGGGGAGGCACAGCAGCTACAACAGAGCCCCATTGGCAACAGTCCTAGGCCCCTGGGTACCCTGAAGTCCACTCCTCTAGGTAAGTAGAAGAACCTCTCCTCTCAAAACCCCAAGTCCTTGCTTCCACACCACTGAAGCCTGGAGTTTCTGCTTCAAGTTCCCCAAAGCTGAGAAGCTTGTGGCTTCCTTCAAGACCCTCCTCTTTATTCACCAAAACTCCCACCTCAATGCTCCCAGCTACAACCTCCCAGAACCCCCCAGTTCTTTGTCCCTCCAACACAAGGAGTACTTCTCTCTTCTCCTTCCTTCTTCCCCAAATTGACCACCCCCACAACCAGGGTCTGTTACTGTGGGGAAATGAGAAAAGGAGAGGAGAAAAAGAGGTCAGAAGTCAGCCACTTAATACACTTGATCCCGTAGAAACCATCTGGTAGGCAAGGTCACCAGCTCTAGGAGAAAACTAAAAGCTTGTTTGAGTTATGGAGTTCCTAAACAACAAACTTGGCTTACTGAGGATGAAATATTTTATGTATGTAAGTCATGTTAAACTTTTATTGCTTATTTTAGCTTCATGAGAGTAACAAAAGCAATTGTATCAAGACCTAAGCTGTGATTGGTGAGACTTGCCATCAAGATTAGTTTTATTTTGAGTTTGAATTCAGATATAGTTGTCTGCATTAAATTAGTATAAATGCCACGAGCTACTCAGAGAGAATGTGATCCTGCTATAGGTGAAGGTTTGCTTTTGGGAAAAGCCAAGAAGGCAATTTTAGCCTCAGTTCTAGAATGGAAACCTCTTGGCTCAGTTTCCCCATTGTCTTCCTTTGAAAAGGAATGTTTTTCACCTGGCTATGAGGTGAAATTAGAGTGACTCTTATCTGAATTCAGACAGAGCTAAGGATGTTTTATTCTGTCACATCTAGCATGTCCCTGTATTTTCCTTTTATGGCAAATTTCTCTAAAAAGAGAAAGTGGTCAGTAAAAGACAGTAAAACTACAATGCAGGTATGTGAACTTTTGCTGTTCTAAATCTGAATCTGTAGTCATTCCATATCCCAAATAACTGGGTAAATTAATACATGGGCTTGTCATCTGCCTGCCTGAATAGTCAAGTGAAAGGTTAAATCCCTGGAATAGAACACTTTTTTATTTTATGGATGATATGGGAATAATTAGACAAAGGGTTTTCCCTATGTGAAGTTTGTGAAACAGAGGTACAAACACGTTAATCATTATCCCATGTACTAAGGCTGGGATACATCTGAGCTACTAAAGTGTGTGTTAGATCTGAGCTAATCAGCCTAAAATTATATTCTTTTCTACAGCCTAAATAGTTTAGTAAAGAGGTGCTTGGGCTAGTCAATTGCCTGTTACTAGATATATCTGTCTTTCTCCTTATATCTTGAACCCTACATATTGAACGTCCCTGTTAGATTTGTGTCTCTCAGATTACAGGCCAATTCACCTACAGTTGGCAGCAAACAGTGGATACCAGTCTATATTCACCCATCATCCCCTGAATGTGATCTATGGGTCCCTCAGGACCCACTGGGACAGGAACAGTTCTAGTCCATTTTTCATCCTGAAGACACTAGAGAAGCTAAGACCTCCCTCCCTTCTCCTAAATGAAGTTGGGTCCCAACTTTTTGAGGGGGGTATGATGGAATCCTTATGAAACTGTCCCCAGCCCCAATATTCAAACTTCCATTTGGCTTTCCTCGCTTCCTTCCCTGTCTGGCCCTTTTCCCAGCACCTCCTTCCACCCAACCCGTTCACATTTGGATGATTCCTTCACAAAACAAAACAAAAAAAAGAAGTGGGGGAGGGAGTGGGTTAAGCATCTCCATCAAATCACCCATTTGGGAGAAAAATGAGCTTACTCCTCATGAGTAGACAGGTATTTCATTCCCCAATATTCTGTTAAGTACTGTCACAAGGCGTTAGTGGTAGTTAAGAAAATTCTCAAAGAACTCCTTCCCTAGTTTGGCCTTCCAATTGGGTTGGGCTCTGATAATGGCCCAGCTTTTGTGTCTATCGACTGCAGAGCTCAGGCCAAGTGGAATGGACCAACTGGGTCCTGAAGGAGTTTCTTGCCAAATTAGTCCTAGAAACAAAGGAAAACTGGATCACAGGTGCAACCCCCCCATCCAAATTGGGCTTTCTCCCTTTGAAATTATATATGGGCTACTTCCACCCATCCTCCCAGTGATTAGAGAAGAGTTATGAACTAAGGCTACTAATTCTTCCTTATGTTTTTCCTACAGATATTTCAATAAACACAAGGTAGGGTCCTGAAATTGGCTCGAGACACCTTGACTGTACTTACACCTTACACCATGTATCCTTATTACACTCACCACAGTCAAAGTGACCCCTATCCCTGCCTGGCTCCACCACTCTCAAATGAAATTAGCTGCCCCTGACCAATGGAAGGTGGACCCAGGACCAGATTTTCTCAAGTGAAGATTTTCCCGTGTTTCTTCATAATGTTATTGTGCCCTTTCTCCATGTCAAACCCCCATGCTCCTAAGGGTAAAAACACCTGGATTATTAGAAAGGGGGACCAAATACTCTGGACATTCTAGGCAGAAGAGGGCTCGTGGATAAGTCCACCCTCTGCCCTGGTTTCTCCACTGATGAATTTCTATTGTCACTTTCCACTCTGCATCAATGGCCTAAGAAAAGGTCTGGGGGGGTGGACCTCGATCCTGGCTTGACCTTGGCCCCTGCATGAGTTGCTTTCTGCCCACTATGACAATGTCTCTATCACCCCACTACCAGGCACCAATTGTAAGTCCAATGGGGGCAGGGGAGAGGGAAGAGAAAGAGAGAGAGAGAGAGAGAGAGAGAGAGAGAGAGAGAGAGAGAGAGATCGATCGATCCAAATTGAAATAATCCCTCATGTTGTTGTAACATGAATGATAGCAAGTTAAACCATTAATCATTTTAAATGAAGTTTTAATTGTGGAGCATAATTAACCCAGGGACTGCCAGGGGTCATGTACCCAAATCAGGTGGTCCTGAGCACATATATCTCAGGGTTTATATAGACAAAAGCCACAACATAAATGTTACTAAGGGGAGCAAGTAGGAAAAATACAGAAGCCAAAGGATAGTGTTGCTTAATGATTATTGCCCAGCAGTCAGTTTGTTGCCCAACTGGAAAGTTCCCAAATCTATTCTGAGAACTGAACAGAAGGGGGAGCTATGGGCTTCAGGTAGCAAGTTTAGGCAGGTTTATTTGGCAGATTTGCTGCCTAGGAAGGCTTTGTTGGGTTTGGGCAGGTTTCCTAGGCAGTTCTCCTATGATGGGGAGAGATGGGGGATGTTCACAAAATGGGGGGGTTACTACAATCCCCACTTCTTTTTGTGGAGAGTCAAACCCTTGGTCCTCAAGATAAGCATCAAATTTACACCTAGCCTGGAATAGAGAAGTGTGCAATGTCCTCAGGGGAAGACAATTAGGGAGGAGGATTATGGCTCTATAAAGCTGTGCCTGGTACAATAAACATGGGCTCTTTACTTTCACCATTCTCTTTTTATGCACCCACTAGCAACCTCTGGGTCAGTGATTCTTTCTCAGCCCTGCTTGGGGCCGGCAGGGCTCCCATACTTTCTCAGTCCTGCTGCAGGACAGCAAGGCTCCCCATAACTGGCTCCCCATAGGCTAGAAGTTCTATTGTGGTTAAATTCTCTTGTACCAATACTTGAATACAGCTGGGCAGGTTACTTATCTGGGTTCCATTTGTCTGCTCCTTTCCATAGCTGGTTCTTTTTTTTTTTGGTTGGCACCTCCCATTCCTTGATGCCAATTATCTATCTGTAGTCATATCTGACTAGAACTTGTGTCTCTGTTCTCTGCTGGATGCAGTGTCTTCTATCAGTCAAGTAGCTGTGTTCAAAGTGACATGGCTAGTGGAATATAAGGGAAAAGGGAGAAACAAACAATTTTCTGTTTCCCATAAGTGATTCCTTCTCCATTGGTTTCCTCAATTTTTTAGCTATTGGCTTGAAACTGATGAAACCTTTCTAGCACTCAGCGATTTAAAATACTGTAAAAGCATGCATAATTTTTGCTTATCCAATGAAACTGATTCTTATAATTCTATCAAAGGAAGGGGTTCACAATTCATGCTGGGTTTGGCTGCAATTTTACTTTCAGTTTAGCAATTTTCTATGTCGTTAATTCTTTTTTTTTTGCTTTTTTGGAGGAGTGAAGGTAGGCCCAGGGTCACAGGTCTAGTTTTGTGTTGTGTCTGAGACTGGATTTAAACTCAGGTCCTCCTGACTCCAGGACCAGTGCACCACCTAGCTGCCCATATGTTGTTAATTCTTCATAATCTTTGACTAAGTTTTGTGAATAAATCAAATGAGTTGAGGAAGGCAATCACCCCCCCCCCCCATTTATTATATGTGAAAATACTTTAATTCAGCTTAGTTAATGGAAAGACAGGACTGGAGAGTGAAAAATATAACATGAAGGGCAGAGAAGGGAGTGATAAAGAAGTAGAGGAGAGAATTAAGTTGGAAGGCAGTGAACACACCAGAAGCCATTACAAATGGTTAATCAACAAGCATTTATTAAATACCCATGTGCTAGACACTGGGCTAAGCACTCTGGATACAAAGAGAGGTAAAAGATGCTCTCATGGAGCTTATAGTTTAATGAGGGAGACTGTTGTGAAGAGAATAAGAGTGAGACAGAGACCTGGGTACAAGGTAAATTTAGATGTGGATTTATTGATCAAGTGTGTGACTGCCTGGAGTATACACTCAAATCAGGCAACCCTGAATGAGGGACCATACAATGCTTATAAAGACAAAAACCACATTTGGTGAGGGGAGCTAGCATAAGCAATGACATACAGAAGTCAAGAACAGCCATTGGTTGGATCTATAGCTCAGGGCTAATTTGGTAATCATGGTGCAAGTGTACAAGGGCTCTACCTTCCTTGTAACAGGGGTCCCTCCTAGAAAAGGGTGGAGGGCACAGGGGGAGTGGAACTCTATAGAACAGGCCAGGGTCATGTTCTGGGTGAAGGGTATGGGGGACCCTGCTTGGTCAGCGTTCTGGGTGGGGACCTCATTGGGTCAGCATCCCAGAACAAGGTGGTCTCTTACATGATATAGATTTGCCCTCTGATCTCTATACAAACTTATACCATGACCCTTATACAAAATGCTGATTTAGGGAAGTATTAATTCAGGAAAAGATAAGGGAGCAGGGGACTATCCCTTGGGTGATTCACTTTTACCCAGGACTACATCTTTAACCTGTTACAAGCAGTTACAGGGTTTAGGATAGAGACAAAGACAAATATAAAGGGGCTTAATGGTGGACTTCAAATCAGGTGGCATGGGATTTGAGTTAGGGTACAACAAGATAATATGCAAACAATTATGCACAAATGAGTTATACACAATATAAATTGGATACTAGCATTAAAGGAGAAATGCTTTTTATAGAAGGTGGGATTTCAGCTGAGACTTGAAGGAAGCCACAGAAGTTAGGAGGTGGAGATGAGGAAGGAAAGAGTTATAAGTGTAAAAGACAGCTAGTGAAAATGCCCAGAGTTAGGAGATGGAATATCTCATTTCAGTAACAGCGAGGAGGCCAGTGTCACTGAATCACAGAGTAGAAGAGGTTGTAGGAGTAAAGGGTTGGAAGGATAGGAAGGGACCAATCCTAGATGGTTTTAAAAGGCAAAAAACAGATTTTATGATTTATCTTGGAGGCAAATGGGAGCCAATGGAGTTAATTGAATGGGGTCAGGGAGACAGGGAGGAATGACATTTTTGAAGTGGCACTTTAAGAAAATCAATCAGGGCAGCTAGGTGGTGCAGTGAATAGAACACTGGCCCTGGAGCCTGAAGGACCAAATCGGGCCTCAGACACTTAACACAAAAACTAGCCATGTGACCCTGGGCAAGTCACTTAACCCCAACTGCCCTCCCCAAAAAAAGCAAAAAAAAAAAAGAAAAGAAAAGATATCTGAGAGCTGAGTGGGAAGAGACTTAAGTCAGGGAGATCAAACAGTAATCTATTGCAATAGTCCAGGAGTGAGGCAGTGAGGGCTAATACTAGGGTGGTGGAAGTGTCTGGGGAGAGAAGAGTGCAAAAGATATTGCAACAAAGATAAAATCAATCAGACTTGGCAACTGATTAAATATTGGAGGTGTGGGGAAGGTTGAGAGAGTAAATAATAAAGGATTACACCTGGATTTTGAGCATTAATAAATGGGAGAATGGTGATAATCTCCACAGAAATAGAAATTAGGCAGAGGGGAGGGTTTTGAAGTAAAGAGTTCAGTTTTGTACACTTTGAATTTAAAATGTCCATAAGACTTCCAGATCAAAATGTTCAACAGGCATTTGAAGATGTGAGACCAGGGGTCAAGAAAGAGGATAGAGATGGGCAAATAAATCTGAGAATCATCTGAATAAATATGATTGTTGCACCCAGTGAAGCTGATGAGATCCCAAAGTGAAATAGTATAGAGGGAGAGGAAGATGCAGGCTAGAACTTTGGGAGATACTCATGATTAATGGACACGATCCAAATGATGATCTAGCAAAAGTGACTGAGAAGGAATGGTTAGATAAGTAGCAGGAGAACCAGGAGGGAGAAACGTCATGGAAACCTAGAGAGAAGAGAGTTTCAAGGAGAAAAGGGTGATTTGGGGGTAAAAGACTGCAGAGGAAGTCAAGAAGAATGAGGATTGAGAAAAGACTATTTTTAGATTTGGCAATTTAAAGATCATTGGTAATTTAGGAGAAGGCAGTTTTAGTTGAGTGGTGAGCTTAGAAGTCAGATTACAAAGATTGAAGGAGGAAATGAGGGGAAAAGAAATAGAGGTATTGAATACAGACATTTTTCTCTAGGAGTTTAGCCAAAAAAAGAAGTGATATATGATAGCTAGCAGGGATGAATGGATCACATTAGGATCTTTTCAGAATGAGGGAAGTAAGGGTATATTCATAGACAGTAGGGATCCAGCATGGAGGGAGAGATTGAAGATTCATGTATACAGAGAGGGAAATCTGCTAGAGGAGATAGGACTGAATAGGATCGTGTGTGCATGATCTCCTTGGCAAAGAGAAAGGCCACCTCTTCATGTGAAACAGGAGTGAAGGAAGACAAAGTGGCCCAAGGTATATCAATGATTTTCATGAGGAGTAAGGGAGAAGAGGGAAGTGATAATGAATGGCCCTATGTTTTCAGTGAAGTATATCCAGTATAGGGATGAAGGCCTGGAAAAGAACTGAAGGCTGGAGTTCATAGGGAGTATGAAGAATAGATTTTGGGATTGTAAAGCAGAGAGAGAGGTAGAAAGATAGCAGACTGTGATCAGATGAAGGAATTTTAGAGTTCATGAACATATTAGTGGTGTCTTTGAGTGGTGATGATAAGATCAAAGGTATGGCTTTCTCTGTGTATAGCTGAGATGGAGTGCAAGAGTTGGTTATGGTAACTGAACTAGTTGAGGACCTAGTATGTTAGGATGTTTGTGGGAGTTAGTATGTGAGCAGGAGTTGATGATGGGAGAAAGATTGTGAGTCAGGCACTAAATTCATGGAGCAAGAAGAGAAAGTGTTTTAGAAGCAGGTTAGTTAAGTCACTTAATAAGCCTTTATTATGCACCTATTAAGTACTAGGCACAGTATTAAGCCCTGGGGATGGAAAGAAAGGCTAAAGATAGTCTCTACTCTCAAGGAGCTCACAGTCTAATGCGTAGACACCATACAAACATATAAGCTATATGCAGGAAAAATAGGAAATAATCAACAGAATGAAGGCACTATAATTAAGAAGTTGGGAAGTTTCTTGTAGAAGTTTGGATTTTGGCTGAGATTTGAAGGATGCCAGGGAAGCCAGGAGTTAGAGCATTTCAGGCATGGAGGCAAGCCAGAGAAAATGCCTGCAGCTGAGAGATGCATTTATTGTTTAGCAACAGCAAGCAGGCCAGTGTTACTAGATTATAGTACATGGTTCAGTTGTGTCTGACTCTTTGTGACCCCATTTTGGGGTTTTCTTGGCAAAGATATTGGAGTGGTTTGCCATTTCCTTCTCCAGATTATTTTACAGATGAGAAACTGAGGCAAACAGGCTTAAGTTACTTACTCAGGGATACATAACTAGTAAGTGTCAGAAGTCATAATTGAACTCATAAAGATTAGTCTTTCTGATTCCAAGCCCAGTGCTCTAAGCATTGTGACACCTAGCTGCTCTGTGGTATATAGAGTATAAGAAGGTTGAAAAGTTTGGGGCTTTTTTTTGGAGGGGTAGAGAGGAGTTTATGAAAGGCTTTGAACGATGAACAAAAGGTTTTATATTTTATCCTGTAGGTGATATGGAGTCTCTGGAGTTCATTGACTCTTTGTGTGTGTGTGCATATGTGCATGAGAGAGAGAGAGATGTAGATGATTGCACTTGTGCTTTAGGAACATCACTGGTGGCTGAGTAGAGGATGAAATGACACAGGGAAAGACTTGTGGCAGACAGACCAATTAGCAGACTATTACAATAATCCAGGGTGGTGGCAGTGTCATTGGAAGGAAGGGGACATATACAAGAGATATTGCAAAAGTGAAGTCAACTGGTTTTGGCAAGAAATTGGAAATGGTGGGGTGAGAGATAATGAGGAGTCAAGGATGACACCTCGGTTCTGAAATGAAGGATGGGGGGGGGTGGTGCCCTCAACAATAATAGAGAAGTTGGGAGTGTGTGTGTGTGTGTGTGTGTGTGTGTGTGTGTGTGTGTGTGTGTGTGTGTGAGAAAGATGATAAGGTTAGTTTTGGAAATGTTGAATTTGAGATCTTTATAGGATATCTAATTCAAGATATATTGGTTTGTTGGTTGGTTGGTTGTTATCCTTTGTTCTTGAAGAGGACCAAAATGATTTTACTATGTTGGAGACAAGGTACAATTTAGTCACATGGCTGATCAAATGTAATATAGCTTGGAAGGTTTTACCACAGATTGGGCACAAAAAGTCCACATGAACATTTGGAGTGGAAATGTCTTTTCAATTTGTGCATTTCATGTTTCTTTTAAGCTACTGCAATTTTGCTTCACTCATAGAGCATAGTACTTTCTTTGATCAGGGCATGCCATGTTGGGTGGTCCTTGTCAGTGTCTCCCATGTCACACAACTAATTCCAAAGTTCTTGATAGAGAGCTTGAGAGTGTCCTTGTATCACTTCTTCTGACCTCCATGTGAGCACTTGCCTTGTGTGAAGTCCTTTCTGTAAAATAGTCTCTCAAGTAAACAAATGTTCACCAATCAGAGTTGCATTCACTGCAGTAGAGTTTGAATGCTTAGCAGTTCAGCTCAAGAAAGGACTTCAGTCTTGCCAGGTGATCTTCAGAATCTTCCTAAGACAATTAAAGTGGAAGCAACTCAGTTTCCTGGCATGATTGTCCAGGTTTCACAAGCACACAACAATGAAATTAACATAATAGTTCTGTAGACCTTCAGTTTGGTAGGCAGTCTATTACCTCTTCTCTCCCACACTTTCTTTTGGAGACTCCCAGCCATTGACTTAGCACTGGCAATTAGTTGACCAACCTCATCATCTATATGTACATCCTTGGAAAGTACACTTGACAAGGTAACTTATCTGCAGCATTCAATATTTCTCCATTTGAAGAAATCGATGTTTCCATGTATAGATGGTATGGTACTGGCTGGTGGAAAACCTGTGTTTTCTTGTTGTTAATTGTTAAGCCAAAATTATCAGAAGCAGCAGACAAGATGTATAATAGGCAGTTGGACATGTTAGACTAGTGGTCATCAGAGAGGTTGGGGCTGTATAAGTAAACTGAAGAATCATTAGCAGAGAGATACTAATTGAATCCATGGGAGCTAATGAGATCACCAAGTGAAATAATATAAAGGGAGAGGAGAAGAGGACCACGACAGAGGTTTATGGGACACCAATGATTAGAGGACATGCTTAGTTGAAGAAAAAGCCAAGGAGACCAAGGAGCAATCAGATAAATAGGAGAACTAGAAGGGGATGGGGTGTCCTGAAAACCTAAAGAAAAATTATATCAAGAAGAGGGAGCAAGAGTGTTTGCAGGATAGCAGGGCTGGGGGTCCTATGGCTTAGAGGTGGAAAAGAGTGTCCAAGGTTGGGCCCTGGGACAGAGCTCAGCAAATAACAGTAAGAAGGACCCAGTAAGATTGGGGTATCATTATCCATAATAGCTGCTACAAAAACAAATGAAATAAAAATAAAAATGAATAAGCAAAATAGAAAGACCCCAATCATAGATAGCTACTCTGGAGATAGAGGAGATCTGGGTTCATATTTAGAGGAAAATAATGTAGCTAAAAAAAATCACTCCTTTTTTGGTGAGAAATGTCAAATGGTCAGAAGTCCAAAAAGAGTCATTGGAAGAACTTTATTTTTTTTAACAAATGCTTTATTAACTTCTGTTTTACATCATTCATTTCTGCCAGATTTTGAGTTACAATCATTTTCCCCCCATTATTCCCCTACCTAACCTCCCAGAATAGTAGTCCCACAAGATATCGCTTCCTCCAATCTGCTCTCTCCCATACCCCATCGACTTTTCCATTAGAGGAAGGTGAATCTTTGTGTCCCAATGCCTGCACATCTTATCTCCCTATTACAAGTAAAAGAGTATTAATAATAGTATTTATATATATTTGAAACATTTAATGTTGCGACCTCGAATTTCAGATCCATTTCCTTCCTCCCTTGTCACCCATTCCTTCTTGGGAGATAAGTAATTCAGTATATGTTGTACATGTCTAGCTATGCAAAACATTATCATAGTAGATATATTGTACAAGGCTGCTTATAATTCCTCCCACTCATCCCACCCCGCACCTGGTCCATTCCCTACATGATCCTGTCCCTCTTCTATAGTGGGTACTTCCAACCTCCCCTCCCCCAAAGGATGCCCTCCCATCCATCATCCCTCCTCTCATCCCCTTTCCCCCTATTCTGCTGCAGGTTGAGATATCCCATTTAGTATGTATGTCATTTTCTCCCTGAACCAAATTCAATGAGAATGTGGTTTTGCCTTTTTGCCTTCCTTTTCTTCCCCTCCTTTGCAACCACTTCCCCTTGCTTCTTCTACATGGGATAGTTTACCCTACCCTGTCTCTCCCCATCTCCTCTTGCCACTTTCCTTTCTCACCTCATAATTTCATCCCTTGAGTATTCTCCCTTCCCAACAAATTCAACCTATGCCCTCTATCCATATATAACTGTAACCATATACACACACATTCACATATGTATTCATATGACCACACACCTTTCTTCCATTATTTTCATAGTGAGAAAGATATCATCAGTCACAGTTATTGCTTTTCCATATAGGAATGTAAATAGCTCAACTTTGATAAGTTCCTTTTGATTTCTTTTCCCTGATTACCTTCTCAGGCATCTCTTGCTTCTTTCGTCTGGATGTCAAATTTTCTATTCAATTCTGGTTTTTTCCTCAAGAATGCTTGAAAGTCCTCTATTCCACTGAATGACCATATTTTCCCCTGAAACAAAATACTCAGTTTTGCTGGGTAGGTGACCCTTGGGTTCATTGCCAGTTCTTTTGCCCTCTGGAATATTATATTCCATGCCCTTCGATCCCACAGTGTAGAAGCTGCCAGGTCCTGGGCTATTCTGATTGTGTTTCCACAATACTGAAATTGTTTCTTCCTGGCTGCTTGGAGTATTTTCTCCTTGATCTGGGATTCTGGAACCTGGCTATAATATTCCTGGGAGTTTTCTTTTTGGGATATTTTTCAGGAGGTTATCTGTGGATTCTTTCAACCTCTATTTTGCCCTCTGGATCTAAAACACCCAGGCAATTTTTCTTGAGAATTTCTTGTAGGGTGATTTCTAGGTTCTTTCTTTGATCATGGCTTTCAGGTAGTCCAATAATTTTTAAATTGTCTCTCCTGGATCTATTCTCCAGGTCAGTGGTTTTTCCCATGAGATATTTCACATTGCCTTCTAATCTTTCGGTTGTTTGGATCTGCTTAACAGCATCTTGATTTCTCATAAAGTCACTAGCTTCCATTTGCTCCAGTCTAACTCTGAAGGAATGAATCTCCTCAGTGAACTTTTGAGATTCTTTTCCATCTGGCAAATTCGACTTTTTAAGGCATTCTTCTCCTCATTGCCCTTTTTGGGCCTCCTTTGCCATTTGAGTTAGTCTATTTTTTAAGGTGTTGTTTTCCTCAGTCAGGCTGTTGACCCTCATTTCATACTTTTCCTGCATCCTTCTCATTTCTCTTTCCAATTTTCCTCCACTTCTCTTATTTGATTTTTAAAGTGCTTCTTAAGGTCCTCTATGGCCTGCAACCAGCTCATGTTTTCCCCTGGGGCTTTTGGAGCAGGACTTCTGACCTCACAGTCCTTTTCCTGCTCTATGCCCCCAAAATAGGAGTCTAGGTTGCATTTTTCTGTTTCCTTTGCCTTGGCATGTTGCCACTTAATTGCTTGACTTTTGGGCTTGTTGCCACACTATGGCTTTAAGGCCAGATAGAGGAATTTTCGTCCCGAACGTGTGGGGGGCAACTTCCGTTTCTGGCAAGCTGTAAACCCACCCACGACTTCCACCCTAGATCACAATCCAGATCCAGGGAGGTTAAAGCAAGAGCGATTACCCCCCAAGACTGATCGCTGGATCTCCCTACAAATTTGCAGGCTGGGAGCGGGAGCTGCCTCTGAAACTACAAAATGGAGTTTGTCCTCAGAGGCTTCTAGCCCCCAGGGGAGGGAGCTGACGCATTCCCCAAATACAGGTCCCAAAGTCCATAGGACACTAACCTCTTACTTTGTCCTAGGCATGTCTATGTTGATAATTCTGGAGTCGCCACAGCTCCTGGTGTTCTGGGGTTCCTCCAGCTGGCTGCTGGCCCTGCCACCCTGGGGCTAAAACCTCGGCTCATGCGGACCTGGGCTTGGCTCGGCTCCTGCGCTCTGCTCACTGCCAGGTCCCAGACCTCTGTGCTGGTCCTTCCTGCAGGGCTGTTGGGCTGTCCTCAGAGGGAGGTTAGCTTCTCTGTGTTGTTCTGTGGGTGCTGGGGCTCCAGAAGTTGTTCAGAGTCCCCTTTTACATAGTTTGGGGGGAATCTGGGGGCAGAGTGGCTTGGACGAGCTGTTTCTACTCCTCCATCTTGGCTCTGCCCCCCCATTGGAAGAACTTTAAAAAGCCTTTAAAAATAACATAAGAGAGATAAAGAAAAAATTAGGAAAAAAATAAGTGCAATTCAAGAAAATTATGAAAAGAAAGTCAACCAACTGGAAATAGAGATTCAAAAACTTAAGAAATAAAATAATTCCTTGAAAACTAGAATTGGGCAAAGGGTAGCTAATGTTGTTATAAGACACCAAGACATACTAAAACAAAACCAAAAGAATAAAAAAATAGAAGAATACGTCAAACATCCCATCAGAAAAACAATTGATCTAGACAACAGATTGAAGAGAGACAATATAAGAATAGTTGGACTACCTTAAAGTTATGATCAAAAAAAGAATCTTTATACAATATTACAAGAAATTATTAAGGAAAATGACAAGAAGATAAAGTAGAAGTAGAAAAAAAATCCACCAATCACTACCTGAAAGAGATCTCAGGAGGAAAACTTACAGGATAACATAGCCAAGTTTCAAACTCCCAGTTTAAGGAGAAAATATTGCAAGCAAAAGAAAAAAGAACAATTTAAATGTCACAGAGTTACATTCGAATTATAGAAGACTTATACAGGATTATAGTAGACAACTACTATGTAGAAACACCATAGGTTTTGGAACACTATATTTCCTAGAGCAAAAGAGCTGGGGTAATTTACCTATCAAAGTTAAATATAATCCTGAATGGAAAAAAAAGGAAATTTAATGAATTGAAAGAATTTCTGCCATTTGTGACAGAAAGAGCAGAAATTAAGGCAAAATTCAACATAGAAGATCAAGAAGAAATATAAAGTAAACATTAAAAGTCAATTATAGAAATTCAATAAGATAAAACTGTTTCCTTATATGTGAAAATGTTATTAGTACACTTATGACTGTCATCATTATTTGGGTAATTTGAAAAAAAAAGGCTTGGGCAGAGCTGTGTATGAGGGGGGTGATTCTAAAAAAAACTGTAAGGAGAGATAAAAAGGAGTAATTATCTCATACAAATGAGGCATGAAAGGAGAATTGATAGAGGAGAAGCAAGTGTGTGTGTGTGGGGGGGCGGGGGGGTTGACAGTGTTGGAATCTTACTCTCATCAGAATTGGGTTAAAAAAGGAAATGACATATATATATATATATATATATATATATATATATATATATATATATATATATATATATATACACACACATATGTGTATACAAGTCTTCTAAATTTAGAAATAAATAAGAGGGCAAGGGGATGGAATAAAAGAGGGGCTTTTGGAAGGGTGTGTAGATTAGGAAGGGAGGGGATAAAGGAGAAACTCTTATAAAGAGAGATAGGTGCAAGGTGAGGGGCAGAGAATAAGGGAGGGATTCTTAAAGGGGTGGGTAAATTAAGGAATAGGAAGGCAAGATAGTGAATAGAAGCAAATTAGATGAATGAGGAGGTATAAAGTAAATAGGGTGAGAAGGATAGTGAGGAAAAATAGAATGGAAGGAAATCTATAACAAGTAATTATAACTTAAAATGTGAATGAGATTAATTTGTCCATAAAATGGAAACTGATAGCAGAATGGATTAAAAAATATGAATTTGACAATATTCTACTTCCAGGAAGCAACAAAAATGAGAGAGACACACAGAGATAAAAAATAAAGGGCTAGAGTAGAATTTATTATGTAAAAAAAAAAAAGCAGGGGTAATGTCTCAGGCAAAGTTAAAGCTAAAGTAGATTTTATTAAAAAAGAAAAATGGGAAAACTACACTACATGCCATAAATATTATTCAATATATTTTTAAACAATTTAAAATAACTAAACAGTATAAAATACCTGATAATATGTCTGTTAAAGTAGACACAGGAACTACATGAGCTTATTACCAACTTTCTTTATACAAATAAAATCAGGTTTAAGTAAGTGGAGAAGTATTCATTGTTCATGAGTAGGTAAAGGCAATATAATAAAAAAATGACAATTTTACTTAACTAATCTATTTATTCAATTACATGCCAATTAAAGAGCTAAACATTTATTTTACTGAGTTAGAAAAAAATAAAATTCATTTGGAAGAACAATAGGTCAAGAATATTAACAAAACTAAAGGGAAAAATGTAAAGGAAGGGGATTCAAGCAGTATCAGACAGTACATTAGCAAGAGTATTGCTGAAATGTAAAATGGATAATTTCAATTGTTTTTAATTAAAATCTTATTCTATAAATAAAACCAATATAGCCAAGATTAGAAGGAAACAGAAAACGGGGGGGAAAAACCTTTCATAGACAGTCTCTCAGACAGCATATGATTGTGATGGGATACTGCTATGAGATAAGAAATGAAGAGTAGGTTGAATCAGAAAAACATGGAAAAACTTGGATGTAGGGAGGAAGATGCTATCCACCTCCAGAGAAAGAAATGACAAATAGAAATATACATATATGCTCTTACATATATGTATATGTGTGTATATCTGTGTGTTTCTAGATATATGTGTATTGTGTATAGACATATACGTGTATATATAAATATATATTTGTATTTGTGTTCTTCTCTGGGAGGAGGAGGGAAAGGGGGAGAAAAAAGAAAAAGTAGACATTGGAAAACAAAAGAAAACCTAGAAGGAAGCACAAAAAGAGCTGAATTACTTTGAAAACAACGTGCAGGGTTTATTACACAGGTTTTCATGAAATGGATATTTGTTGCTTTATATTTAATCCTCTCTCACGTTTTGCTGTGTACGTGGAAATGTTCTTTTTTTTCTTCTTTTGTATTTAAGTTAAAACGAATAAACAGTTTGAAACGAAGAGGGTGTTCAACAATGTTAAAGGCTGCAGAGCAGTCAAGAAAGAATGCAGATTGAAAAAAGGCAATTAAGAGATCATTGGTAACATTGGAGAAAGCAGTTTTGGTTGAATGATAAAATTGCAGGCTAGACTGCAGAGAGTTGAGAAGAGATGAGAGGAGAGGAAGCGGAGGCATCTATTGTAGAAGGTTTTCTCAAAGAGTTTAGACATGGGGAAGGAGAGATATGAGGTAACAGTTGGATGGATCACGTGAGGGTTTTTTGAGGATGAGGGAGATATAAACATGTTTTCAGGCAACAGGGAAGCAGCCAAAAGACAGGGAGAGATTGATGATAAATGAGAAACAACAACCAGAATATTGATTGAGTGATAAATATGGATTGTATGAACCTCAAAGCAGAGAAGGTACTGAATGATACTAAGTATCATATTATAATATGATTATTATAATATGATAAAGTACTGGAAGTGTCAATGGGGAGCAAGGAATATTCCAACTCTTTGAAATAGCTGTAGGAAGAAATCATCTAAGTTGCTGCATTGCTTTATTGTGAAAGTAGTAAGGAACTTAGTCTGGGGACCACAGAGACATGGAGACATATAGCCACATGGGATGGTTCTTGGTAGTCTCCCTCCCATAAGATCTACCCTCTTCAAGGAAGGATCCTAGGACTTAGGAATCCTTCATTAATTATTGGGCCAGCAGGTTGATTGTCTCCATCAAGTCTCTGGAGTCACTTCCTGCTATAGTTGTGACAAAATACAGGTTACACAAAATATACAAAATAAATACCTGGTGATTTTTTGAGGCTGTGCTAGCAGCTAGGTGTATTAGAAAAAGTCTCAACGAGGAGGTATTAGTTGAATTGAACTTTGAAGGAAATTAGGGATTCAAAGATATAGAGTTAAGGAGAGAGTACATTCCAGACATTGGGTACAGCTTGTGCAAAGACATGGATGGAGATAAGAGATGGAAGTTCAGTTTATTTGTACCACACAGTGCTAGAAGCATGATTTAAGAAAGTCTATAAAGGTAAAAGATCAGAGTGAGGAAAGATGGGTGAGTAGAAGAAAAAAGAGTGGCTTAAGAAGAGAAAGTAGAATGAGATATTGTATTTGTCCTTTGTTCTCAAAGAGGATCATGACATCAGGGAATGATGACATGACTTGCAGTTGACTTTGAGTGAGGAAGAGCTGTGCAAAGTCATCAGTCTCACTTTCTCCTCCAAAGCCATATGGGTCCAGTGGCCTGATGTTCATCAGGCCATAGGTAGGCTCCTGTACCTTAGCCCCACCAGGGGAATGAATATAATAATGATAATTTAACTGCACCTAGGTACCCACAGTAGCAGCTAAATAGATAAAAATAATAAAATCTTCACTCTACTGCCATAGCAGATGCTGTACTTTGGGAGCCTCATCCCTCCCCACTTTTCTTTTTGTATGGTGTTGTCATACCAGATGAGCAGTCATGAATTGATTTCAATTTTCATTGAAGATCTTAATACGTTCTCCTTCCTTCAAAACTACCTTTCTTCAGAACTCCCTACTATTGTCTAGAGCATGGCTTCTTAAGCTTTTTCCACTCATGCCTCCTTCATCATTTCTTTTCTTTTCTTTTTTTTTTTTTTTGCCTTTTTGGAGGGCAATTGGGGTTAAGTAACTTGCCCAAGGTCACACAGATAGGTTTTTGTTTGTATGTGCGTTAAGTGTCTGAGGCCAGATCCAAACTCAGGTCCTTCTGACTCCAGGGCCGACGCTCTTCTCACTGCGCTACCTAGCCGCCCCTACCTTCATCATTTCTTAATCGGTGGGTTCAAGTTTAAGTTTAAGAAGTGCTGAGTCTAGAGCAGCAACATTTTTCTAGGCAGAGATTTGAAACCTCAGTGTCATCCTTGACTTATCACTCTTATTCTCTCCAAATATCCAAGTAGTTACTACATTTTTCTCTTTCTACCTCCATATCTCTAGTGTGAAAATGGATACCTTGCTTTGCTTGACCCCTCCCCACCCTCCCCTCCCACTTATCCAAGTAACCAGAAGAACTACAGGAGGACTGGCTCTATTGAGTAGGATACAGAGTGGCTTGATATACCAACAATCTTTTCAGTGACTGAGAGTAAACCTAGCTGGATGTGCAGAAAATCTGCAACTCTGAAGCCAGTTAAGCTTGTACTAGTTTTGAAGCAGATTCTGAGCCATTTGGTGGTTTGGTACAGAAGATGCTTTTATCTTCAGAGATTCACTTAATTGTTGGTAATGGAGCTCTCAGACAAAAATCCTGTTTTAGTTTTTGGAGACATCTCCTAATCTTGTTGTCTGTGCCCAAATCTTGAACTGTATCACCAAGAATGCCTTTTGATTTGTGTATCAAAGGGCTATAGCTCTGATACCTGGAATTCCTCATTGCCTGTGTTTCCTGGAGCTTCAAGGACGAGGTAGGATCTGCCCAAATTCCCATCCTTTGTTCAAAAAATGTATAAATATCTCACTCTTTACAACTGGACTTTAAACATTTCTTCTCAGGCAATAAATACATTTTATAACTGTGTAAACTGTGATGGAACTCTTGTTCATTCCAGGTTCCCTTTTTTTGGTCCCAGTAAGAGTTTACAGGTGTTTTTTTTTTTTTTTAACACCAGCATTCATTCCTTCCTTTCAACTCCAACTGTTATCTTAGTTCAGGCCCTTATCACATAGACTATTGAAAGAACCCCTCATTGATCTCCCTGACTCACGTCTCTCTTCACTTCAATCCATCCTCCACCTAGGTTCCATCATACCATCCTTTTCAATAAACTATTTATCCTAGAATCAAAATATGAACTCCTCATTTAAAGTCTTTCGCAATCTGATCCTAGCTTTTCATCTTTGTTTATTTCATCTTTATCGAATCCTTTAAAAATGTTGATTTCTGGTGTACATTTTATAAGGCACACAAGAGATAAGTACAGTAGTGGATGTGTAAATTTTTATATATGAGATAAATTAATATTATACTATTATATTAATAACTAATTATTAATTTGCAATCCATCCTTTTCCCTCTTATTTCTGCTAAAACCTGCGTGAGATAAATGAGAACTTCTCAAATATTATTGTTACAAGTTAGTTACCAAAGACCTAAAGAAGGGAGACAGGGAGACAGCAGTCTGGGACCTTTGTCTCACTTCCCTGATCATGAGCTGAGGAACTTGCTAGTTGAGCTAGTGTGTAGGTGGGAAAAGCAAAAACTCCTCAAACTTGACCATAGCCCAGACTTCCCAGATTTTAGTTTCCACTGACCACCATTTGACCTGCACAAATATAAAATTAGAAATCCTGTTGCAAAACTCCAGGCAGGTTATGACTGAAAATCTCCATGATTCATAAAATAGTGTCTTCTTTTATATCTATATTGGTACTGCTAGACTTTTATCTTCTGCTTTCATATCTATATTGACACTGCTGACATTTACCTGCTACGTAAGTGGATTTCTGTGGTTAGACTGTGGGCCTAAGTTCCTGATTAATGGGAATAAAGGGCAGTGATGGGAGATGGAAAAAGGAGGTCTTTTGGGTATATAATCAAGATTTTCACTTTGTATTTTGCCTCTCCTTCCAGATCTTGCTTCTGGTGGGATGATGCCCTTCTTGCAAGAAGTAATAAAAGTTTTTCTGTCTTTCTTGGAGAAACCTCTGAGTTACTGAATTTATTTTGAGTAAGGGTCTTTTATCCCACACAAATCCATCTTCTGAAAAGGACAGGTAGCCTCTGAAGGGCATGGCTGAGTGATGAGATTTGCACATGCTGGTTAGCTGGGATTATATGCTAAAATTCTGAGAGTGGGTCTTAAAATAGCATTCTTTTGAAATTTGTTTTAAGAAAGTTAAAAACTTATAAGCATATTTGAAGGTAATATGAGTAAAGGAATTTTTGGGGTATGTGCTTCTGTGAGTAAAAACCAAGCCACTTCCTTGCCTCCCCTCGGTGGCAGATCTGGGCGTATGGGAGACTGTGGCAACAGCAGCTATTTGTTTTTGACTCTAGCTGCTCAGTAGTGCTAGCAGGACAATGCCCTTTAATTTCTTTTTTTTTAATAAAAAAAGTTTATTTGGCACACCCTACATGTAAGGTACTATTAATTCCCAACCATTCTCCCACATAAACACATACATATACATGCAAACTTGTAATCCTAAGTTTCACTACATTAGGCTGGTGGTTTGATGAGGTAGATTTAAAAGGCTTCAAATCTATGGTACTTCTTTTTCAAAATTTTTTTTGTTTAGTGTTTTATTTTTTCCAGTTACATGTAAAAAACAATTTTTAGCTTTCATTTTTAAAACTTTGAGTTCTAAATTCTATCCCCTCCCCTCTCTCTCCCTCACTTCTCCCCACTGAGAAGACTAGCAATTCAAAAATAGATTATAAACGTGTAGTCAAACAAAACATTTCCATAATAGTTATGTGAAAGAAGAAATAGGCCAATAAAAACCTCTTAAGAAAAATATTCTTCAGCCCGTATTCAGACACCATCAATTCTTTCTTTGGTAAAGAATAACATTTTTCATCATAAGTCCTTGAGAGTTGCCCTGGATCATTGAAATTGCACCATTGAGAATAGGTAAATCATTCATCACTGATCATCTGACAATATTGCTATTACTCTGTAAATAGTACATTTCACTTTGCATCAGCTCATGTAAGTCTTTCCAGGTTTTTCTGAGAGCATCTTGCTCATCATTTCTTATAGCACAATAGTATTCTATCATAATCACATATCACAATTTTTTCAGTCATTCACCAATTGAGGGGCATCCCCTCATTTTCCAGTTCTTTGACACCAAAAAAGAGCTGCTATAAATATTTTTGGACATATGGGTCCTCTTCCTTTTGGTCTTTTATCTCTTTTGGGATACAGACCTAGTAGTGATATTGCTAGGTCAAAGGGTATGCATGATTTTATATCCCTTTGAGCATAGTTCCAAATTGCTCTACAGAATGGTTTAATCAGCTCACAAATCCACCAACAATGTATTAATGTCCTACTTCTCCCACATCACCTTCAACATTTGTCATTTTCCTTTTTTGTCCTATTAACCAATGAAATAGGTATGAGGTAGCACTTCAGAACTGTTTTAATTGGCATTTTTCCAATCAATAGTGAGTTTTTTCATATGATCATAGATAGCTTTGATTACTTCATCTGAAAACTGCACATATCTTTTGATCATTTTTCAGTTGGAGAATGGGTTTCATTTTTATAAATTTGACTTAGTTCTCTATATATTTGAGAAATGAGACTTTTATCAGAGAAATTTACTTTAAAATTTTTTTTCACAATTACTATTGCTAAATGAATTTCCCTCCATTCTATTTTTCCAATCCCCATTTATTCTATCTCTCTCTTTTCTTTAACCCTGGCCCTCTTCAAAAGTGTTTTGCTTCTTACTACTGTCTACCCCAATCTGCCCTCCCTTCTATTACCTTGCCCCCTTTCCCCTTTTCCGTCCTCCTTTCCTGTAGTGTAAGATAGATTTCTATACCCAATAGAGTGTGTATGTTATTCCCTCTTTTGAGCCAGTTCTGATGAGAGTAGGTTCACTTACTCCCCCCACCTCCCACATCTTCCCCTCTACTGTAAAACCTTTTTCTTGCCTATTATATGTGAGATAATTTACTCCATTCTAACTTTCCCTTTCCATTTTCCCAGTACATTCCTCTCTCACCCCTTAATTTGATTTTTTAAGATATCTCCCTTAATATTCAACTCACACCTGTGCCCTCTTTCTACATATACTTCTAACTACCCCAATAATGAGAAAATTGTTATGAGTTATGAGTATCATGTTTTCATGTAGGAATATAAACATTTTAACCTTATTAAGATGCCTTTCCTATTTACCTTTTTATACTTCTCTTGAGTCTTATATTTGAAAATCAGATATTCTATTCAGCTCTGGTCTTTTCTTCAAGAATGCTGAAAGTCCTCTATCTCATTGAATATCCATCTTTTCATCTAAAGGAGTATACACAGTTTTTCTGGGTAGGTGATTCTAAGTTGTAATCCTAGCTTCATTGCTCTCTGGAATAGTATATTCCAAGCCCTCCAATCTTTTAATGTAGAAGCTGCTGAATCTTCTGTTATACTGACTGTGGTTCCACCATGCTTGACTTATTTCTTTCTGGATGCTTGCAGTACTTTTTCCTTGATCTGGGAGCTCTGGAATTTGGTTATAATGTTCCTAGGAGTTTTCATTTTGGTATCTCTCTCAGGAGGTGGTCAGTGAATTCTTACAACTTCCATTTTATGCTCTGGTTCTAGAATTTTAGGGCAGTTTTCCTTGATAATTTCTTGAAAGATAATGTCTAGGCTCTTCTTTGATCATAACTTTCAGGTAGTCCAATAGTTTTAAAATTATCTTTCCTGGATCTATTTTCCAGATCAGTTGTTTTTCCAATGAGATGTCTTCCATTGTTTTCACATCATCTTCTATTTTTACATTCCTTTGGTTTGTTTTATCACTTCTTGATTTCTCATAAAGTCTTTAGATTCCCTTTGTTCCATTCTAATTTTTAAGGAATACTTTTCTTCAGTGAACTTTTGGACTTTCATTTCCATTTGGCCAATTCTACTTTTTTTCTCAAATGCTTTATTAACTTCTGGTTTATATCATTCATTTCTGTCAGATTTTGAGTTACAATTTTCCCCCCGTTTTCCCCCTACCCACCACCCCAGAATAGCAGTCCCACAGGATATCCCCTCATACAATCTGCTCTCTTCCATCTCTTCTCCCACACCCACTTCAACTCTTCCATTAGGGCAAGGTGAATCCCTGTGCCCCAATGCCTGCACATCTTATCTCCCAATTATATGCAAAATAGTTTTAATCATAGTATTTATATATTTTTTAAAAATTTGATTTTAAAACTTTGAATTCCAGACCCATTCCCCTCCTCCCCTGCCATCCACTCCTGCTGGGAAGATAAGCAACTCAGTATAGGTTGTACATGTGTAGCTATGCAAAACATTACCATAGTAGATATATTGTAAAAGACTGACTGTATTTCCCTCCCTCCTACCCCACCTCCCACCTGGTCCACTTCCCACTTTGATCCTGTCCCTTTTCAAAAGTGGGTGCTTCCAACTTCCCTCCCCCCAGCCTGCCTTTCCTTTCATTATCCCCCTCTCATCCCCTTCCCCCCTACTCTCCCGTAGGGTGAGATACCCTATTTAGTGTGTATGTCATTCCCTCCCTAAGCCAAATTCATTGAGAATAAGGTTGACTCATTCCCTTTTGCCTTCCTGTTCTTCCTTTCCATTGTAACAGTTTTCCCTTGCCTCTTCTATATGAGATATTTTACCCCATTCTATCTCTCCCCATCTCCTCTCATTATATTCCTCCCTCACCTCTTAATTTCACCTTTTAAGTATCATCCCTTCCTATTCAACTGGTTCTGTACCCTCTGTCTATGTATACCTATACACATATATACACATTTGCATATGTATTCATATGCCCATATACCCTCCTATATATACATATATATGTATGTATATGTGTGTGTGTGTGTGTGTGTGTGTGTGTTTCTATTCCCTTCAACTATTCTCATATTGAGAAAAGTTTCATTGGTTACAATTATCATTTTTCCATGTAGGAATGTAAGTAGTTCAACTTTGATAAGTTCCTTATGATTTCTTTTCCCTGTTTGCCTTCTCATGCTTCTCTAGCTTCTTGTATCTGAATGTCAAATTTTCTATTCAACTCTGGTTTTTTCATCAAGAATGCTTGAAAGTCCTCTATTTCATTGAATGACCATATTTTCCCCTGAAACACAATACTCAGTTTTGCTGAGTAGGTGATTCTTGGTTTTAGTCCCAGCTCCTTTGCCCTCTGGAATATGATATTCCAGGCCCTAAGATCCCTCAGTGTAGAAGCTGCCAGATCCTGAGTTATCCTGATGGTTTTTCCACAATACTCAAATTGTTTCTTCCTGGTTGCTTGTAATATTTTCTCTGGCAAATATTTGCTCTGGCAAACTGGTCATGCACCCCAGGACCTCTACCCTAGACCACAATCCATATCCAAGAAGGTTAAAGCAAGAGTGATTACCCCTCAGACTGGTCGCTTGATTCCCCTACAATCTGCAGGCCAGGAGCTCTGAAGCAGCCATGTGGTGGCAGCTGCAAGGCTGGACTGCCTTGCCTCAGCCACTTCTCAACCCTGGGGCAAAAGCCAACCTCACTCACAAATTCCCAGGTCCCAAAGTCCACATTGCACTGACCTTTCACCTTGTCCTTAGTATCTATGGGTTGATAATTCTGGAAACTGCCACAGCTGCTGGTGATCTGAAGTCCCTCCAGCCTGTGGCTGGTTGTGGCTACCCTGAGCCTAAAACCTCTGGCCTGCCAGGCTGTCCTCAGTGGGAGGTTAGCTTCTCTGTGTCATTTTATGGATTCTGTAACTCCAAAGTTTGCTCAGAGTCACCTTTTACATGAATTGGAGGAGGTAGAATGGTAGAATTTCTTTGACTCCATTTTCCCCAGTATGATTTGGATGGAAAGTTTCCCACCTGACTGACTCTAAGCCTGACTGACATTTTCTTAATTTAGTTGTCTGCCTATATGACTTTAGTGTGGAATTGACATCAACTTAGGGGAACATTTCCCCCTTATTATAACTATGTTCCTATTTTCATTTTATTGCAAATTGCTATAATCATAGCAGGTAATCAGTAGGAACACAATATTAAATCTTTCTAATACTAGAACACATCTGAGCTAAAATGAGTTGTTCAGCCTAGAATTATAGTCCTTTCTATATTCTAAACAACTCCTTGGTCTTATCATCTTTCTGTTACTAGTTGTATATTTCTGTATAAGATAAGGTCCTTTTTTCTTACACTGGCATGGAAAGAATTAGGCAATGATGTAAGAATTTATGAGACCAGGATGTAATTCTGTTATTTAGTGAGGTTAATATCATAAACGGTTTCCATACTGTGTTAAGGAAAAGAATTTCCTAGCCATTAGTTATCTTTTTTTTCTTTTTTTTTTGGGGGGGGGGGGCAATTGGGGTTAAGTAACTTGCCCAAGGTCACACGGCTAGGTTTTTGTTTGTGTGTGCGTTAAGTGTCTGAGGTTGGATCCGAACTCAGGTCCTTCTGACTCCAGGGCCAACACTCTACTCACTGAGCCACCTAGCCGCCCCAGCCATTAGTTATCTTAAGAGAAAAGTGACTTGTAGTCTATCTTGTATTACCTTATAGAGACACCTAATTTTACTCAGGGTTATTCATTTGAACATGGGTAGTAATTGAACATATTTTATTACAAACAACTTATTTCAAAACACTGTTTTGAAACTGATTACTCAATGTATTTATACATTGAGTATATATGTACATATGATGTATTTATATGTATTTATATATATTTATACATTATACATTTATACCACATCCCAGAACCGTTTGCTATAATTGAAGTTAATTTCACAATTTCTAAATTAATTCATTTTTGTATTAGAGGTCATCTGCTTATAAAAAGTGTTCTGTTATAAGTTCCTTAGCAGAATCTCATCCTCCTAAGGGGGCAGGGGAATCATCTGCTAAAAGTAAACAACTAGAGTAAATAACAAAATGAATAGTGAAAATTTTATTTACATGTACATATACATATATTTACATAAATATGTATATATAATGTGTATGTATAAAACACAAGATCAGATAATTATATATACCAAATATAAAATTGGGTTCAGAATTTTTTAATTTTTCAGTTGTTATTTGAATTTCTTCAAAAGATCAAAACAACAGTTTTCTAACATAAGGCAATTATGGGTAACAAACTAAAGTTTCTTCCCTTTCCAGGACTTGAATCCAAGGTGAAGAAAGAAATAGATGAACACCAGAAGTTAAATGATGGTGACATCAACACCAATTTAAAAGGTACTTTTTAGCCTACATAATTACATTGGCATTCATAACCAAAAGGGCTCATTCTACAAGTCAGATGCTCATAGATTCTTTTAGATTCTTCCTCCAGCCTTGTCTAAGCAGGTTGAAATAAGGATAAGAGCAGCAAGGAGTATGGAAAAATATAAATTCTTTGGTATAGAGGTTCCTAATTTGATGTTAGCTCTCACTACCTGACCTGATTATTGAAAAAGCAAACTTGAATTGCATTAAGATCTATTTTGCAAGAGATTTTAATAGAAAAGAGAGTCTCAGTGAGTGAAATGAACTGGAGAAGCAAATCTACTAGAAGCTGCTCTGAAACTCTATCCATTTCAGCATGGCTAAGAGGACCAGAGGAGTGCATCAAGAGATGTTTCAGAAACCAGACAGCTATATGAGATCTGAGCCCTAAGATATGGTGGATGGATGAAATAGATAGTAGGAATGAGGTTATTGAGGAAAAAAGACTGTGCCATTGTCTTTTGTAAGGTATGTTTGCCAAAGGGGATTGTCCTCAATGATTCTTGCCAATGCATTGGGTCAATTTCTCTCCTTCTTCCCCCCATATTATTTTCCATTATACGACCCATGGTTAAAAACACTTGATGAAGTGTTTGCATTTCAATAAGCAATACATTGAGGAGATTGTGAATCAAGTGAAGCAAAGGGGGTAATGAGAGAAATTAATATTATACTATTATATTAGTAACTAATTATCAATTTGTGTTCTACCTCTTTTCCTCTTATTTCTGTTAAAACCCAGCTCTTGAAAAGGTCAGTCATCTTCTGAAAGGCATGGTTGAGTGAGGAAATTTGCTCCTTTCCTTCAAGGTACATGCTTATTAGTTGGATGGGAAACTCTGTTTCTTTTTTAATTTTTTTTCAAATGCTTTATTAACTTCTGGTTTACATCATTCATTTCCACCAGACTTTGAGTTACAAATTTTCTCCCTGTTTTTCCCCTACCTACCTCCCCAAAATAGCAGTCCCACAGAATATCCCTTTCTCCAATCTGTTCTCTCCCATGCCTTCCCCCATACCACCTTCAACTTTTCCAGTAGGGCATAGTGGATCTCTATGCTCCAGTGCCTGTATATCTTATTTCCCAATTACATGTAAAATATATTAATAATAGTATATATATATATATATATATATATATATATATATATATTTGAACATTTGGTTTAAAAACTTTGAATTCCAGATTCATTCCCTTTCTCCCTTGTCACCTTGTCACTTACTGGGCAGATAAGCAATTCAATATAGGTTGTATATGTGTAGCTAATGCAAAACATTACCATAGTAGGTATATTGTAGAAGACTGATTATATTTCCCTCCCTTCCATCCCACCTCCCACTTGTTCTATTCTCTACTTTGGTCCTGTCCCTTTTCAAAAGTGGGTTCCTCCAACTTTCCTCTTCCCAGTCTGCCCTCCCTTCCATCATCCCCCCCTCTCATCCCCTTCCCCACTACTCTCCTGTAGGGTGAGATACCCTATTTAGTTTGTATGTCATTCCCACCCTGAGACAAATTCAATGAGAATAAGGTTGACCCATTCCCTTATGCCTCCCCATCTCCTCTCATTATATTCCTCTCTTACCTCTTAATTTCACCTTTTAAGTATCATCCCTTCCTATTAAATTGGTCCTGTGTCCTCTATCTATGTATACCTGTAAACATATATACACATGTTCCCATATGTATTCATATGCCTATATACCCTCCGCTATAGACTACACACACACACACACACACACACACACACACACACACACACACACACATATTTCTGTTCCCTTCAACTATTCTCATATTGAGAAAAGTTTCATTAGTTACAATTATCGTTTTTCCATGTAGGAATGTAAATTGCTCAACTTTGATAAGTTCCTTATGATTTCTTTTCCCTGTTTACCTTCTCATGCTTCTCTTGATTCTTGTATCTGAATGTCAAATTTTATATTCAACTCTGTTTTTTTCTTCAAGAATACTTGAAAGTCCTCTTTTTCACTGAATGACCATATTTTCCCCTGAAACACAACACTCAGTTTTGCTGGGTAGATGATTCTTGGTTTTAATCCCAGCTCCTTTGACCTCCGGAATGTCATATTCCAAGCCCTTTGATCCCTCAGTGTAGAAGCTGCCAGATCCTGTGTTATCCTGATTGTGTTTCCACAGGAAACTCTGTTTCTTAGGGTTTTCATCAATCACACACACACACACATATAGATAGATATGTATATAGATAGATATAGATATAGATATGTACATATATGTGTGTGTATGTTCACACATATATACACATACATACACACAAACTCTCTATCTATTTAATATCAACTGGTCTGGAACCCACCTCTAACCTCAGAATGGCTGTAGCCAAATAGAGCAGGCCAGAAACAGGTGTGTGAGGGATTAAACAGAAGTTTAATTTTTAGACTGAGGAAAACACTTCTAAGTCTCCCCTCCTGAGAAATAGGGCTGGGCAGCTAGATGGTACAGTAAATAGAGCACTGGCCCTAGAGTCAGGAGGACCTGAGTTCAAATCTGGCCTTAGACACTTTACACACTTACTAGCCATGTGACCTTGGGCAAGTCACTTAACCCCAATTGCCCTACCTTCCCCCCTCTAATAAAAGCAAAAAAAAAATGAAAATGAAAAAGAAATAGGGCTTAACATGCTGGGGTAAAGGCAGGGCTTATATACAAAAAAACTGATACACAATCATTCTTAGGTCTTGAGTAGCAATTCCCATGGCAGGTTCATCTGTGGATAATGCAGGTGTCCCTGGGTCCTCAGACAACAGTTAAATTGATTGACACATGGCTAGTAAGTGTCAAGTGGCCAAGGCCGAATTTGAACTCAGGTCCTCCTGACTCCAGGGTTGGTGCTCTATTCAGTGTACCACCTACCTGCCCCTGACTAACTTAAGTCTCAAGGGTTGTTGAGCCTTGTGATTATTTTTTTTTATTTTTTTAGCCTTGTGATTATTCAGTGGGGTACAGAACTAGAGATAGTGTGACAGGAACAGGAGTGTAGTACCTGGTTCAATTCACTTGGCTGTTACAAGAAACAGGGATTGTGAGCTTGTCAACAGATGTGATGGATGGCTGCAGACTGTAGCACTTTGACTCTCAGGTCCCTGTGAAATAGGAGGAGCTCTAACAGTTATTGATTAATATGAAAATCATAAATCCTTCATTGAACACTTGCTGCTGGTCAAACACTTTGCACAGGGCAATATCATCCAGAGCACAATGTATTGCTGTTATGTCAAACTTAGGGCACAGCCTGCTTGCTGAGCCTTAGCCCTGGGAAACGATGTGTGTGAAAATACCCTGACAATATTAATAAAATTTACTGAGAAGTGTAAAAACTTTGGAGGTCCTTGAGACAGAAGAATAGAAAAGTAGAAGGGAAATAGAAGAGTGGAAGTATTGAAAGGAAAATTCTTTGGGTTTTGACCCTGATTAACTAGGCAAAACTCAGGATAAAGAGAATTAAAAGGAGTTTATTATAAGTACATCAATGTAGCAACATATTATTTGCTGTTGGGTTGATCACTGAAGATCACTGATGGCTTCAAGGTGGGGTCAGCTTTTATTGATAATTTTCCTAATGAAATAAAGATAATTCAGATAGGTTGCCAGCAAAACAGGTTGGACCCTTGCATCTCAGTTCTTTCCTAAGGTAGCAAGTATAGACGATTTACAGGTAGGGGTATAGAAATCACAAGCACGGTTATATGACAAAGAGCAGGTAATGCAAAAAGTTATAGACTTGGTGTCCCTTTCCCCAACAGAGCCTCCTCCAACACTGATTCACAAGCAGGGGTGGGAACAATGGGTCCTTGAATCAACATAACTTTCGTGTGTGTGTATAAAATATAGATATAATCCCTCATTACATCTTAAAACAATTTTTTTAACATTTTTAAAAGTTTTGAGTTCCAAATTCTATTCACCCTCCCTTCCTTCCCTCCTTCCCTCCCCTGAGACAGTAAGCAGACATAGGTTATACACGTCAATCAACATAACTTTCAACAGAAGAAAGAAGAATGGAAGAAGAGATAGGATACAAGAAGAGATTTCAGCCAACATGGAATAATGCAAAGTGTGTTGGACCCTGCAGTAGCAGAGATCTGACTTCTAAAACCCAGATGTGACCTTTATATGCTGCATGACTAAGAGCAAACTTTTTTTTTAATTTGTAAAATTAATTTGCTTCTTACAACCACCTTACTGGGTGGTTGTAAGGAGCAAATGAAATCGTATGTGTAAAAGTGCCTGACAAAATGTAAAACTCACATAAATGTCAGTATTATGAAAGAGTGGAAGAAGGATGGAGGAGAGTTGGAAATTTGGAAGCAGATATTGCCGATCGCGGTCGTGTGTGTATTTTAATTAGAGTGCTGGAGCAGGTGCATTTATGCACCTGCGTGTGGTGGCTGGAGGGTTTTGTAGTCATGGGGCTTGTTGGCTATAGAAGAGTAGGAAGGAATGCCAGGCAGGACTGCTCTTTCTTAAGCGGGCTGCAGAAAGTGACAAGCTCTTCCTTGCACAGGTCACTGAGCGATGGAGCAGCAGCACTTCGCGTCTCGCTCCCTTGCAGCCCCTTCTTCAGCTAGGAATATCTGTACAAACCCGCAGACCCCCCTCCCACTTACTACGCAGGGCCGGGCTCTCCCCTTCTCTCCTGGTCCCCTTTCTTTCCCTTCTCCTCCTCCCTGGCTCTCTCCACCCCCGCCTCGCAGTCGCCACCGCCCCAGGCTTCTTGTCTCCTCCCACTCGGCTCTGCCCGTAGCCCCAGAGCGGCCGCCTGGGGGCTCTTCAGGGAGACTAGAGTCCCCCTTTAGCCGCTACCCTCCCTTCCTCCCTCCCTCTATGCCTTTCTTCCATTTGTTTCCTTCCGGAAGAGGGGTGGAAGGGAGGGGGCCTGGACTGCATCATTCTGCTCGGCTGCTGCAGGGCCGGAGGAGCAGGTGGAGAGGAGGGAGGGACGGCTGGCGGCGGAGCGCGGAGACCGCAGTGACGCCGGCCGGAGAGATGGCGGCCCGGGCCTCTGAATAAGCAGAATCCCAGCCCGGGGCCGCTGCTGCCGCCGTCGCCGCCGCCGCCGCCGCCGCCGCAGGCAGCACCGCACCATGGCGCACCGCTGCTGAGCGGCCGAGGAGGGACCAGCCCCGGGGACGCTTGAAAGGTGCAGCAGCTGCAGCCTCTTCATTCTCCATATTACATCTCCCTTCGGATTCTCAGCCGCTGTAGCTGCTGCTCGCAGACAAGCTCCTAGGGACACACACAGTCATCCCTGGAGCTGCCACCACCTTTATCTTCCTTTGCCCCTCACTCTAGTTCTCCTCCCCAGCCCCACCCCACCCCCTGCACCTTTTCATTCTCCCGCCTCCACGCACCCCCTCCCGTTCACATCCATCACCAGCTATGGCTGCAGAGGAGGTATTGCAGAGCGTGGATCATTACAAGACTGAGATCGAAAGACTGACTAAGGAGCTCACCGAGACAACCCACGAGAAGATCCAGGCTGCTGAGTACGGCCTGGTGGTCCTGGAAGAGAAGCTCACTTTGAAGCAGCAGTATGATGAGCTGGAGGCTGAATACGACGGCCTTAAGCAGGAACTGGAGCAGCTGAAAGAGGTGAGTGTCCAGTCTCCTTTTTCCTTCTCTTGCCACCCCAGACCTATCATTAAAAGGAAATAAAAGAAGGGGGTGCACAGAATACTTCGGTGGCCAGAGGACCTGGGTTCAAGTTCCCTCTGACTCATCTGCTTATCTACCTGTGTGACCTTGGGCAAGTCACTTAACTTCCTGGGCCTCAGTTTCCTCATCTGCAAAATGAGAGGATTGGACTTGATGACCTCTGAGGTTTATATGGCACTTGAGCTATGATCCTATGAGCTGACTCTTTATATTAATGTGAGCACAGTTGACCAGGTGCTGTTGAAAGAGTTCATTGTTTCCATGTAAGGAAAAATGCCTATGGAAATAAGTATAAATCTGTATATTGGAAGTGTGGAGATAGGGTTTGTGGGGGGAGGAGAAATTCATGTTTGTATTCAAGTAGAGGTATATGAGAAGATTAAAGATGATTTGGAGTGATTAAATAAAAATGTAAAAAGTTAATGTTGTTTCTAGTCTGGATTGAAGTAAGAATGCTCTAGGTAGTGAATAGATTTGAGTCTGGGGAAGTCACAACTTTATTAAATTAAAAATACCTTAGTCACATATCTTAATTTCCTGTTACTTAGTCGTAAGGAGAAAACACAATCTTAGCATCTCTCAAAGGCTTAGCTTCTCTTTTGCTTCAGTCATTCCTGTTATCTGTACAAAAGGAAAACAACTCTTACTGGGTGGTCATGTAGATGCCCTGTTTTCACCAATGAGTGAGGTAGCACTCTTCAGTGTGGGCAAAGCTTTAAGGTAGAGATGAGGTCATCCTGCCCAGTAAAAATTAAACCTGAAGTTCTGAAAACAAATGACTTGGAGAAAAGATAAAGCTTGGACTGGGGTATAACTGTGAATTGTAGCTTTACATTTTAAACGAGGTGATCAATTAGAAATAAAGAATTGGGAGGGATGTATTTCATTGATATATGGAATTCCCAGATGAGGAAACTCCCTCTATCAATGGAGGAAGGCTTCTTCTCTGTAACTGAGCACTGAAAGGTTAAAAAGACTTTCCACTTGCCCACTTGCCACACTGCCATTGCTCTAGAGGGTAGGTGGTATTTATTTGATTCTCCCCCCCTTTCCTTTCCATCTCCATCTCCATTGCCTCTCCTGTGGTACCAATAAGACAATAATATTACAGTTGGAGTATATATAACTCTTGTTCTACCTAATGTTTGGATGATTTTGGGTCTTGTTTTCAGTCTAGACTCATGGTTTCGTAGTGACCTGTCAAGTTTTAAATAGTATCAGTATGTGTCTGAAAAGGAGCTTGAACCCAGGCCCAACTCTAGCCATTTCTCCACCTATGTCTTTTTTGCATATTATTCTGTAATTATTCAATAAAATGTACCATGCTGGAGAACAACAATAAAATATTAGTCAATTTTTGATCAAGCCTTTTAAAGCAATCTTAGAGTACAATTTTTGTAGTTTAGGTAAACCTTAGTCTGTGTTAAAAAATATTCCTAGGACTCTGGATACTTTCTTGCTACACATTTATTTTTACATAGACATTTCCTATTTGACAGATATGAATGTAATTAATGTACATGTAATATGTGTATACAGATCATATGTGTATACATGTAATATGTCTGTATATATATCACATACACATATATGCATGTTACTTATGTGCCAGCCACTATTCAAATATTATTTTATTTTATCCACAGCCCTGGTAGGTAGTTGCTATTATTATTCCCATTTTGCAGTGGAGGAAAATGAGGGCAATAGAGATTGAGTGTCTGAAGCTAGATTTGAACTCAAGTCTTACACCAGACCTAGCAAACTAGGAAATACATTTTTTTTTTTTTGCAGGAGGGAAGGCAGAGCAATTGGCTAAGTGACTTGTCCAAGGTTACAGGGCTAGTAAACGTTAAGTGTCTGAGGCTGCACTTGAACTCAGGTGCTCCTGACTCCAGGGCGGGTGCTCTATTCACTTTGCCACCTAGCTGCCCAGGAAATACATTTTTAAAAGTATGAAGGCAGAACTTTGAAAAACTAAGTAAATCAGTTCTCTCATTTTTAACAGACAGAAATGAGAAAAAAGGATCAGTTTAAGGGTCATTGTAAAGATGAGTTAAAGTTTATGATTAAAAAAAATAATGAATGGCTATTGTGGAAACATACAAACCCTCCTTCCCATATTCACATTTTTTTGGGGGGGCTTTTGGCAGGGCAATTGGGGTTAAGTGACTTACCCAAGGTCACACGGCTAGTACAGGTTAAGTGTCTGAGGTTGGATTTGAATTCAAGTCCTCCTGATTTTAGGGCCCATGCTCTATTCACTGCTCTACCTAGCTGCCCCCCCCCCGCCCCCCCCATATTCATGCATTTAAAAATATGAAGTGATATCATGTCATTGTTGTAACTTGAAGTCCTTTTAGACTTACTGGAATGGAAACCCTAAAAGTCCTTTTAGTTTAATGCTAAACAGACAATATCCTGGTCTAAAATCTCTTATAAATCCTTATCAAACTCTTTCCTCTTTCCAACTCTTCTTTTACTGTTGAAGGTAGAACCATTCTCCCCATTCTCCAAGCTTCATCTTTTGTGTCACCCTTAAATCTTCCATTTACCCTACATATTCAAGTCTTATCACTTCTGCTTTCACATCTCTCTCTCTCTCTCTCTCTCTCTCTCTCTCTCTCTCTCTCTCTCTCTCTCTCTCTCTCTCTCCTTTTTGGAGGGCAATTGGGGTTAAGTAACTTGCCCAAGGTCACACGGCTAGGTTTTTGTTTGTGTGCCTTAAGTGTCTGAGGCCAGATCCGAACTCAGGTCCTTCTGACTCCAGGGCTGACGATCTACTCACTGCGCCACCTAGCCGCCCCTACAACATCTCTTTTATACATCCTCTTCTCCCTACACAGGTTCAGGTCCTCATCCCTCACTGCATCAAGTCATTCCTTACTCCTTCTTATACTCTCTAATAGGAGAGGCCTGATCATCTCTGGAAAAAATCAATGAAACTGATTTCTATGAAACTGATTTAAATCAGTTTAAGATCAAGAATATCTTTTGATTCATGCAACTAATAAAAATGCCTTTTGAGTTTACCTTTGGCCAAGTTAAAAGAAAAATCCTTAGAGAGACTGGTTAAAGAGGAGATTGAATAGTTTTTGGAAAATGATTCTTCATGGTGTGCCAAAAAGTTAAATTACTATTGCTCTGTTTGATGAATCAGAAACTAAACTTTGTTCCCTTGTTTAATGTTGATTATGGAATTTTGTCTTTGTTCATGAACCCAATAAACTGAGCAGAAAATGACTTAGATCATGTAGGTTTTCAAAAGCAGGATGGATCTCTTTTCCTTTGAATTCCTCTCTAATCAGAGGTGCTTTCAATAAAATTAATAAATTTGTTTCTGATTGACTTCTGCCTAAATAAAGCAGAGTACTGAGTTTTCCTTCTCCACTATCCAGAGAAGCAAGCTGGTGGAGGAAATTTGGTTCTGGACTTATAGTCAAGAAGACCTGGGTTCATATCCTATACATGATGCTTTTTAGTGAGAATCAGATAATTCTCCAGGGCATATTTACTAAATCATAGAGTGTTTTTATCTGCATTGGTTGATGGAGTTACCACAGATTTTTGATGTATTCACTGTGTGTATTGGCTCTTCTAATTGCCTATTTAAATAAAATAAATAATTTCCAGCATGTGTTCTTGAGAGAAAGGTATATACATATGTGGTATACACATACATATGTACACACACACACACATATATATGTATATATATATATACATATATATATATATATATATATATAAAGAGAGAGAGAGAGAGAGAGAGAGAGAGAGAGAGAGAGAGAGAGAGAGAGAGAGAAGAGAGAGAAGAGAGAACGAAAGAAGTTGGCATTTATCAGCTATGTTCTAGGCATTGTACTATTAATTCTATTTGAATTATCTCATTTACTCTTATGACCATAAATTGACAAAAATCACAATGCAAACAGCTATACTAGTTCAATATCAGTTTATTTCTATGATTTCCTTCATGTCATCTTTCCTGAAAAAGATACCATTTGGACAAAACATGTTACTTGGGAAATCTTTATGGTTTTGCAAATAGGAGATCTGCTATTGATTACAGCATTATTTAGAAGAAAATATGACTTTCAGTAAGTGATGTCATTTTATCACAGTTCTTAGGTTTAAGAGAACCTTGATTGATCTCTTATTTCTTCCCAAATACTGCTATAGTCCAAAGACTGAATCAATTATTAGGAATATACAAACGAAAATATTTATTCTACCTTGGACAGCTATAGTTTATCAATGGTAATATGTAGTTTAGTCTTGGCAGGTCATTTTATTTTTGATGTCAGCACACAAATATTTTCACTATTTGTATTCCTTTATGTGATAGCCTGTCTTGTACTCAGTCTGGTTCCTTGATATTTTAGTTCTGATATTGGAATAAAATAAAACATTCAGCTCATTTATCAGCCCTGTAAATTGTAAGTAGAAAATGTGGTATGTCAGAGAAAATTTCAAAAGCAAGACAGATCTCTTTCCCTTTGGATTTATCTCTCTATAAGGAGAAATGCTTCAAATAGAATTAATAAATTTGTTTCTGAAAACCTTGGTTCTAAATCCTGTTGATTCTACCTTTGCAGCATCTCTCCTCTGACACTGCTACTACCTTGGTAAAGGCCCTCATCACCTCAAACTTGTATTATATTATCTGGAATACCATCATATTACAGTAGCCTTCTAGTTGATCTTGTCTCAAGTTTCTCCTCGCTCTAGTTCATCCTCACTTCCACTATCAAAGCAACCTTTCACATCAGCCTCTACTTCATAAACTCCTTTGCCTCCCTGTTACTTGAAATATCAAATATAAAATCCTGTGTTTGACTTTTAAAGCCCTTCATAATCTGGCCCCTTTCTACCTTTCCAGGCTCCCCCTCCCCCTCCATGTGGATGCTTGCTGTTCCTGGCATTAGACACTCCATCCCCCTACTCCTTCCTACTTTTCCAGGCTTCTTACACTTTACTCCCCTCCATGTACTGTATGACCAGTGACATTAGTGTCTTTGATGTTCTCAACACAAGATGTTCCATGTCTTCACTCTGAATTTTTACTGGCCACTCCCCGTGCTTAGAACTTTCTTCCTACTCACCTTTGTTCCCTGGCTTCTGTGGCTTCCTTCAAGTCTCAGCTTTTAGATTTTGTCTTACCTTCCTCAAGAAACCTTTTCTGGTTCCCCTTAACATAATCACTTCCCTCTGTGATTATTTCCAATTCGTCATATCTATCTATTTATCTATCTTGTTGTATGTAGTTGTTTCTGTATTGTCTTTCCCATTAGATTGTGAGCTCTCTGAGGGCAGGGACTGTTTTTGCTTTTCTCTGTGACCCCAGCACTTATCAAAGTACTTGAAACACAGTAGGTATTTAATAAAAACTTTTCAACACCATTCCCTTGGCCAGGGAGGCTCCTTCTTGGCCCAGTGCTTCCCTTCTCCATAAGAAAATACTTATGGTCCACAGGACTGGGAATGGTGACTTGTTGAGGGACCTTGGGACATCTACCAGTATGGAAAGCACATGAGTGGGCCTTTTTTTGCTATTGGATGAACAGGAAACTCATAAGGCCACACGTTTGAACAAGGCTATTCCAAAATACCAAGACCTATTTTGTATATATGTATGTGTGTCTGTGTGTGTAGACACACACATATTTATACACATATACATATATGTATGTATATAGATATACACATGTACATGTGTGTGTGTATCATTTGTGGAAGAGGTAAAAGTGACATATCAATATATTATACTTTCCAGATTATTATTATTATTAAAACTGATATTGACAGTTTTCATAACACTTTTTTCATAGCTGACCTTAGATCTAATTTCTGATTCTGATTTTTCAGATGCTCTATGGAAAATTCCAAATTATAAAGGCAATCCCCAAAGGTCCACATATCTCATTTTTGTATCTTAAGAGGTCAAGTCATACTCTATTCATGTCAAAATGAGGAATCTAATTCCTAAGTCATTACTCTCTCCTTTGTGACAAACTGGTTTCATACCCTTTTCTAGTCATCAGAGGTATTACTAATAATATAGCTATTGGCTTAATGACCTTGTATAATATCCAAATTATCTTTCCTCCCATTTTCCCTCATTGAGAAGGCAAGCAATTTAATAAAGGTTATACATATGCAGTCATGCAAAACACATTTCCACATTAGTCATGTTGTAAAAGAAAACCAGACAAAAACTTCAAGAAAAATAAAGTTAAAACAACAACAACAACAACAACCCAGTATGCTTAGCTCTGCATTCAGATTCTATCCATTTTTTCTCTGGAGATGCATGACGTTTTTCATCACAAGTTCTTCAGAATTGTCTTGGATCTTTGTATAGCTGAGAATAGCTAAGTCATTCACAGTTGATAATCATATAATATTGCTGTTACTGTGTACATTAATCTCTTGGTTCTTCTTTACTTTGCATCTGTTCATGTAAATCTTTCCAGGTTTTTCTGAAAGCACCCTGGTCATCTTTTCTTATAGCACAATAATATTCCATCACAATTATATACCATGACTTGTTCAGACATTCTCTAATTAATGGGCATTCCCTCAATTTCCAGTTTGCCACCACAAAAAAGTTGCTATAAATATTTTTATACATATAGATCCTTTTCCTTTCTTCTGGATCTCTTTGGGATACAGACCTAGTAGTGGTATTGCTGGGTCAAAGTGTTGGGGGAAGGGTAATAGGTTCTACCAGGGACCCTGATCACTATCAGTGACCAGAAACCCTGCAATTCAGTCTGGAAAGAATTCACCGGGCTCAAGCAAACTTTGAAGCCGAGATTGTAAAGTTTATTGTTACGCTGCACAGCACAGCAGGCAAGGGTTTTTATGGAACCTGCAACCTTAAGGAAGACATAGGCATAGTTTTTAAGGAGTCACAGTAGTAAATCAGGTGTCAATTATGCTAACTAGGTGAGTAAGGGTGGGATTAGGGAGGAATTAAGGAGTGGTCGGTGCTTAAAGGAACATGCACTTTTAATATCAATTGCCCAGGTGTATTGCCCATAATTCACTGGGAAATAGCCCAAGGCGGGGCTACCTGGAGGTGTGGTTTTAGGCCTGAAATGTCACTAAGTCAGCTAGTGGTCAGGGCCAACTGAGAAGTGCCCAGTCTGCCACCCATCAGTGTCATGTTTGACAAGACTGATGTTGGGAACCAAGGCTAATGGAGACTCAGTTTGGGTATAATTGGCTAAGGAGTTAACCTATAGATAGGCCATTGAAGGATTTATGGGCACAGCTGGCCACTCTACTAGGGGAGATAACATTTGTCTAAGCTAAAATGTTTATAGATGGTTTAGTGAAGGATTCATAGGTAGCTTGTTATTGTTTCAAACAGAGATAAACAGTTCATGAATTGTTTCTGGGCAGAGTGCTGGCAGTGGGAAGGGACAGAATTAATGCTTTGAGACTAGGGGGGGATGTGATTTTACAGACTGCTTTTACAAATTGATTTTACAGACATAGATCCTAAGCACCCCATTTACCAACTGATGTTACAAAGTGATATTACAGACTGATGTTACAAAGATAGACTTATGTTACAAATATATATCCCAAGCACCCCATCAAAAAGGTTGCACAGTTTCACAGCCCTTTGGGCATAGTTCTCAATTGCCCTCTGGAATGGTTGGATCAGTTCACAACTACTAGAAGGGTTTTCTTAGTCCAGTTTTGCTTCTCAAGGAGTAGAGTCACACCTACCTCTAATCTGAACCTACAGGATTTAGTGACTGAATGCAAAGAGTTGATAAAACATTCATTCACATCAAATGATAGAAGGAGTCATGTGCTTCGGCCTCACTGCTACTATTGGGTCTCAGTCTAGCTTTGGTTCTGGGAAATGAAGCTGTTTATGTAACTGTGTCTTAGGAAGTCAGCATTTTCCATATTAGCTCTCTTCAGAATAGCCTGAGAAGGCATAGATCTTGTGCATTTTTTTTTATTTAGGTGAAAAAAGGGCTTTAGAGCAATGTATATCTGTAGGAATTAAGGGTAAGCAAATTCTAGGCATCTTTGAGTACACTAATGTAAATGAGCCAGATGAGGATAAATGTAGGGATTTGTAGAGTTCCTTGGTGTTTAAGGGATGCACTTCTGAATTCTACAGCTATTCTGTTTCTCACTATTGTCTCCTATCTTTCCTCCAGTGAAAGGAATATTATCTAATCAGCCTGTATCAAGGTTCTTAGAAGGCTGAAAAAAGGAGGAAAAAACCCCCCAAACTGAAGTGTAATGTTTGACTGATCTGCTTGCATCTTTAAATCTTAGAACTCAGAATAAGTCTATTTACATTTTAGGAGAATACATAGTATCTGGAGGAATTTCCTTAAGTAGCTTTGTTGCATGACTTTGTGTGGGTTGGGAATACAGGGTTCAAAATGCTGTCTCTTGTTTTTTCTTCTTAAAAAATGCAGACTAATATGAAATGAAATGCCACCAATTGGCAAGGCCCTCAGAATTTAGTTTTTAAAAAATACTTTTTAGCATTTTGTCTTATAAGACATGTGTACTTTTATTTATGTGAAAGCGCTTCTGTTCTAGTGGATTGTTGAAGCTGACCTCAATGTGAGGTGATTGGATGGGGAAAGAATGTTGAGTTGAAGATAGCTAGCTAAATGTTACCCTCACAAATTATCTGCTTTGGGTTTTGTGGCCTGTTTTCTTTCGTTTTAGCCCAATTTGATTTTTTTCCTGCTAATGTCCATTTTGTGCTCATTTAATAAAAGCTAAAGGAAAAAGATGATAATTGGTAAGGTATGTTTATTGCAAAAAAGAAATACATTTTATAATCTGAAATAAAGCATAGGTAACTTTTAAATAATCTGTATATGTATAATACAATCATTTGTATTTTTCGTATCACTGATCTTAATTTAGTATATTAATTTAGTACAGAGATCCCTTATTTCGTTAATTTGGGAACTTCCTCCAGGGTTGCAGATTGTAACATATCCTTGCCTTCTCACACTGTGCAATTCTTATCCACAGAAGACCTACCTTAACATATTAGAAAGAGGCCTTCCGCTAGGGCTTCTGTCTTCCCATGAGTCATTTGTGTCGGTCCCATTGTGTCACTTGGACTGTCAGTCTTATACCTGTAATCTCCTTTTTTTTTTTGGATGGCAATTGGGGTTAAGTAACTTGCCCAAGGTCACACGGCTAGGTTTTTGTTTGTGTGTGTTAAGTGTCTGAGGCTGGATCCGAACTCAGGTCCTTCTGACTCCAAGGCTGACGCTCTACTCACTGCGCCACCTAGCCACCCCCCTGTAATCTCCTTTTACATGTACACATAGATGACTATGTCAGGATGCCCTAGCATAGTAGAAAGCAGTCTGGACTTTGAGTCAGGAAGATCTGGGTTCAAGACCCGCCTTTCAGACATTCTAGTATGTGACTATGGCCAAATCACCTAACCTTTCAATGCCTGCAAGCAGTTCTTGAAGACTGTGGATTGTTGTTCTTCATAAGTGGAGGGAGTTTTCATTCTGAGAGTTCTCTAAGGTGACTAAATCATGGTCATAGACCTAAAATAAAAATTATGCTTCTTCTTGTAGACAGATTATCATTGGTAATACATATGTTGGAGCGATGTATGTTCATCCTATCTCTCCATTGTCCTTTCAATCTATAATTTCAATTATCTGGAGGTTGTGATAATCTCTGCCCTATAGCATCAGCAAAAGAGTAAAAATATGGATTTCTGTGTCAGGGAATAATGTGGGATCATTGAGAGCACCAAGCAGTTTCCCAAATGCAACATAGTCTATTCTCCTTCTCCTGTTCAGTTCTGGGCTCAGACATTGTTTATTCATGATAGATATACACATGGAATAGTTTTATTGAACAAGCATTAGGTATTCTTCAATCATTCAGTGTTCCTTGTTTGGATTGTTAAGCACTCTCTTTTTAAAAAATTAATATTTTATTTTTTCCCCAATTACCGGTAAAAGCAATTTTTAACATTTGTTTTTTTAATATTTTGAATTCCCAGCTCTCTCCCTTTTCACTTTTCCTTCCCCCTCATTGAGAAGGCAAACAATTTGATATAGGTTAAACTTTTGCAGTCCTGAAAAACATATTTCTGTATAAGTCATGTTGTGAAAGAAAACGCCACCACTTCTCCCAGAAAAATAATTTTTTTTTAAAAAGCCTGCTTTGATCTGCATACAGACTCTATCAGTTCTTTCTCTGGAGGTGGATAGCATTTTGCATCATAAATCCTTCAGAATTGTCTTGGATCATTGTATTGCTGAGAATAGCTAGGTTATTCATAGCTGATCATCATAAAATATTACTGTTACTATGTACAGTGTTCTCTTGGTTCAGCTCACTTCAGTTTGCATCAGTTCTTGTTAAAACTTTCCAGTTTATTTTATTATTAATTTATTTTCAGCTTAAATACTAAAACTTAAATACACAGCAAGAAAAAAGAAACAAACATTCTTAAGGAAAAAAAGCATTGACATGAGCACAGCAGAACATGAAAGGATTCAAAATATACAAAAATAAATTCCTTTTCAAGAAAGTCTATTTAAGGGGGGAAGGGGATAAGAGGGGGAATGATAGAAGGGAGGGCAGATTGGGGGAGAGGGTAGTTAGAAGCAAACACTTTTGAAAAGGGACAGGGTCAAAGGAGAAAATAGAATGAGTGGGGGCAGGATAGGATGGAAGGAATTATAGTTAGTCTTTCACAATATAATTACTATGGAAATGTTTTGTGTAACTACACGTGTACAACCTATATTGAATTGCTTATCTTTCCAGTGGGGGTGGGTGAGGAGGGAAGAAGGGAAAAAAATCTAGAACTCAGAAGTTTTAAAAAGCAAATGTTTAAAAAAAATTGCTTTTTACATGCAACTGGGAAATGAGATATACAGGCACTGGGATATAGAAATCCATCTTGCCCTACTAGAAAGTTGGGGGGGATGAGGGAGGATATAAGAGAGAACAGATTGGGGGAAGGGGTATTCAGTAGGCTTGCTATTTTGGGGTGGGGGTAGGGGAAAGATGGGGAGAAAAAATTGTAACTCAAAGTTTTGTGGAAATGAATGCTGAAAACTAAAAATAAATAAATAAATTGGGGAAAAAAATAAAAACATAATTGTTCAGAGATACAAAAAAGAGAAAGCCTATTTAATAAATACTACACATTGTGTTCAGAGCTGTACATCTTTGCTTCCTTGTGAGTTTTCTTTTGTTCTCTGATGTGAACTTTTTACTTTGTTTTTTTTTTCCCCTTCCTCCCCCCCAAGAGGACCACAATTAAGAGCATATATATATTCACATACACACAATACACATATATGTATATATGCGTATATACATATATACACACAAACATATATAAATATACACATATACTCATATATGCATACATATACTTATATATCTATAATCACATAGACATACTTTCATATACACCTATGTAAGCCTGTGATATACTTGTTTGTCATCTGTTTTTCTGAGGGTGGATAACATCTTCCTTCATAAGTTCAAATCTTTCCATATTTTTCCAAGTCTACCAACTCATAATTTCCTATACCACAGCAATATTCCAACCTTATACAGTGTAGTTATTTTAAATAGTCTAAAACAGGGCTTCTTAAACTTTTTCCACTCATGACCCCTTAGTGCTTCACAACCCACAGTTTAAGAAGCACCCAGCTGTCCACCCTCCTGTTAGTGCCCACAGCCAGCAGAGCCCCTGCTGAGTTGCTTCTGTACTCACCGGGCAGGTACTGGTTCCTCCCCAGGCTGTATCTCAGCAGCACAGCTGAGCCTTCTTAAACAATATTGATTAATATGACTGACATATAGTGTAGTTTCCCTCTTTTTATCTTTTGATTAAATCTATTTTAGCTTTAACTTTGTCTGAGATCATGATTACTACCCCTACTTTTTTTCCCTAATAAATTCTACTCCTGATCTTTTTTATGTTTATGTGTATCTCTTATTTCCTATTCCTCCTGACTCCTCTACTTTGTCTCTAATCAGCTACCTTGCCCACCTTTTACTTAACCTACCCCCCTCACAGATCCCTCCCTTATCCTCACTTCCCACCCTTTCCTCTTGTCATTCCCCCATCTTTTCTCCCTCCCTATCCATTTAGCCTTTTATTTTTTCTGAATTTAGACTTTTTATACCCATATAAATATATATGCATATTTATGTGTGTGTATATGTATATATGTATTCTTCCCTCTTTAACCCATTCCTGATGAGAGTAGGGTTCTAGAACTGCCAGCCCTCCTCCACCATCAGATTCCTCTGTATCAGTTCTTCCTCTCATTCTTCATTTGTTTAAGATGTTTTACCTTTTGTTTTACTATTTTCTTTTACCTTTTCCATATGGTTTTGCTTTTTAGAATCACATCATACTCAGTTCTACTGAATCTTTCTTTCGAACCTATCCAGTTATTTCTTGTATTATTATACCAAGATTCTTTTTTAAATCATAGCTTTCAGGCAGTTTGATTATCCTTATATTTTCTCTTCTTGGATCTGTTCTCTAGATCAGTTGTTTTTCTTAAGAAAATTTTCACAATTCTCTTCTATTTGTTCATTTAAATTTTTTTTTAATTTGCTTTTTGGAGGGGGAAAGGCAGGGCAATTGGGGTTAAGTGACTTGCCCAAGGTCACATGGCTAGTAAGTGTTAAGTGTCTGAGGCTGGATTTGAATTCATGTCCTCCTGACTCAAGGGCCAGTGCTCTATTCACTGCACCTAGCCACTCCTTGTTCATTCTTTTTTTTTTTTTTTAAAGCAATTGGGGTTAAGTAACTTGCTCAAGGTTACACGGCTAGTCATTATTTTATGTGTGGGTGCTCATTTTCTGAGGCCGGATTTGATCTCGGGTCATCCCAACTCCGAGGCCGGTGCTCTTACTCACTGTGCCACCTAGCTGCCCCTTTAGGGCAATTGGGGTTAAGTAACTTGCCCAAGGTTACGCGGCTAGGTTTTTTTTGTTTGTGTGGATTAAGTGTCGGAGGCCGGCTCCGAACTCAGGTCCTTCTGACTCCAGGGCCGGTGCTCTATTCACTGCGCCACCTAGCCGCCCCCTCCTTGTTCATTCTTTATATTAAGTTATTCTATAAATTATTTTTGGGCAGGTGACCATTTGGTGTTACTGTTTGGGGTAGGAGAGGCTTTTTTTTTTGCTTGAGTATTTTCCTTTGAAGACAAACCCTGCTCTTCTCTATTCCCATAGCAACTCTTTATAGTTGGATGCTTTCTCCTTTGCCTGCTCATTAAAAATACTATAGCAACTTGTGGAAATCACCTCTAGTCTTGAGGTATAGGGGATGGTGCCTCTGGCCGCAGAGCCTCCTTCACTTCACCACTCTGGAATAGAAAACCAAGAACTCCACCCTCCTGATAGTGCCCACAGCCAGTAGAGTCCCCACCCTATTGCTTCTGTACTCACCAGGCATGTGCTGGTTCCTCCCAGGTCTGTGTCTCAGCAGCACAACTGGGCCTGGTGTCCCTCATCAGCAGAGGTTCCCTCAATCTTCCCCCACTCAAACACCAAATCCCTATGGCTGGGACTGAGGCTACCCCCTAGCCACAGGGGTCACCACTTGCTATTTCAGCAGAACTGGGTCCTGTGATTTTTCTTTTTTTTTTTCTTTTTCTTTTTGGAGGGCAATTGGGGTTAAATGACTTGCCCAAAGTCATACAGCTAGTAAGTGTTTTAAGTGTCTGAGACTGAGTTTGAACTCAGGTCCTCCCGACTCCAGGGCCGGTGGTCTATTCACTGTGACATGTAGCTGCCCCAGGTCCTGTGATTTTTCTTAGGATCTTCCCCAGTTGTCCCAGGAGAACCACTGTTCTGCCCCAACTCATGTTTCTTTTTACCCTCTACATTCACCTGAGATGCTGTTTTGTCTTGCTTGTGGGGAAAATCTGGAGAGTTTGGGATTTTCTGACCTACTCTGCCATCTTTCCAGAATCCTCCCTTTCCAAGTTTTTCTGAGAGCTTCCTGCTCATCATTTCTTATAGCAGAATAGTATTCCATCACAATCATATACCACATCTTGTCCAGCCATTCCCCAATTGATAAGTATCCCTTCAATTTCAAATTCTTTGCCACCACAAAAAGAGTGACCAAAAGAAATTTTGTATGTAAGTCCTTTTCCTTTTTGTTTTTTAACTCCTTGGAATATAGACCTAGTAGTGTTATTGCTGGATCAATGGGTATGCATGGTTTTATAGCTCTTTGGGCATAGTTCCATATTGCTCTCTAGAATGGTTGAATCAGTTCATAACTCTACCAACAGTGCATTAGTGTCCCAGTTTTCCCATGTCTTCTCCAACATTTGTCATTTTCCTTTTCTGTCATATTAATCAATCTGATAGGTATGAGGTTGTACCTCAAAAGTTGTTTTAATTTGCATTTCTCTCAACAATAGTGATTTAGAGCATTTTTTCATATGATTATATATAGCTTTGATTTCTTTGTAAGAATACTGCCTGTTCATATACTTTGACCAATTATCAATTAGGGAATGATTTGTATGCTTATAAATTTGACTCAGTTTTCTGTGTATTTGAGAAATGAGGTCTTTATCAGAAAAAAAACTTTTTTTGCAGTTATGATTACTTTGTTTTTCCCCCTATCCTACTTTTCCTCCTGTTTATCCTACTTTCTCTCTCCTTTCACTTGGTCCATCCTCAAAAGTGTTTGCTCTGACTATTGCCTTTCTCAATCTGCCTTCTCTTTTATCAGCCCCACCCACTTTTCTTATTCCCTTCTCCTATTTCTCTGTAGGGTAAGATAAATTTCTATACTCAACTCAGTGTGTATGTTATTCCCCCTTCTGGGCAATTCCGGTGAATCTGAGGTTCAAATGCCCTCCCAGTCCCTTCCATCTTCTCCTCCACTGTGAAAGCTCTTTTGCACCTCTTTTATGTGAAATAACTTACTGTATTCTACTTTTCCCTCCCCCCTTCTCCCAGTACATCCCTCTTTCTCACCCCTTAATTTTATTTTTTGGGATATCATCTTTTCATATTCAACTCACACCCATGCCTTCTGTCTATGTATATACTCCTTCTAACTTCTCTAATAATGATGAAGTTCTTAGGTGTTATAAGTATCTCCCCATGTAGGAATATAAACAGTTTAACATTATTGAATTCTTTATGATTTCTCTTTCCTGTTTACCTTATTATGCTTCTCTTGAGAGTCTTATATTTGAAAGTCAAATTTTGTGTTCAACTTGTCTTTTCATCAGAAATGATTGAAAGGCCTCTATTTCATTGAAAATTCATTTTAAACCTTCAAAGAGCATGTACTCAATTTTGCTAAGTAGGTGATTCTTGGCTTCCAGAATATCAAGTCCTCTGATGCTGTAAGGTAGAAGCTGTGAAATCTTGTGTTATCCTGATTGTGACTCCACAATATTTGAATTGTTTCTTTCTGAATGTTTGCAGTATTTTCTCCTTCACCTGGAAGCTCTAGAATTTGGCTAAAATATTCCTATGAGTTTTCATTTTGGAATCTCTTTCAGGAGATAATTGATGAGTTCTTTTAATTTTTGTTTTACCCTCTGGTTCTAGGATATAAGGATGGTTTTATTGGATAATTTCTTGGAAGATGATATCTAGGCTCTTTTTTGATCATAGTTTTCAGGTAGTCCATTAATTCTTACATGATCTCTCCTTGACATGTTTTCTAGGCCAGTTGTTTTTTCCGATGAGATATTTCACATTTTCATCTATTTTTTTCATTCTTTTGATAATGTTTTGTTGTTTCTTGCTATCTCATGGAGTCATTAGCTTTCACTTGCCCAATTCTTACTCTTTGTAAAAGTGTTAATCCTTTTATTCCAATTTGTTTTCTAATTTTAATCCAGTTTTCTAAAAAATAATTTCCCTTGAGATTCTAGACCTTTTGTTCTTCCAAATGAGTTATATTGTTATTTGTCTAACTGCAGGTTATCTACTGGTTGGTTTCTTAGCCTAACTTTCAAGGCTATGATATTCCCTCATCTTCCCCCCTTCCGCCCATGTATATTTGTGAAAAGGTCAAAAATAGTGACTTCTAAGTTGTGAGGATCAGTGGAGAGAAGTTTTATGTGCTTAGCAAATGCTTATGTAGCTAAAAATACATGACTGGGAGCCTGATCCACAGAGCCCTAAATGTTAGTCTTCCCCTCGATCCCAGTTTCCTAGGCCCCTGCTGCCCCATCCTCCCCAGAAGCTGAGCACACATTCCTCTTCCAAAGGGTCAAGGTGTTACTAAACAATGACTCTGTTTCATTTAGTGTTTGGCCACAAGGGAAGCTCTTGAACGTTTTTCCCCTCTGCTTCCTGAAGTGTGCTGTGTTCCTCCTGTTCCCTTGATCCTTTGTCTACATGCAGTAGTGTGGAGATAACTAGTAGAGGTGAGCAGTCCCTGAGGTGTGTGGCAGGTTCCCAGAACTGATGGTGACGAGGTCTTTACAGAAGGGGTTGGCGTCTTTCATGAACTGGAACCTGGGACAAACACTGAAAGTGCTGTGATCTTTGGCCAAGGCAACCTCCCCAAGCTAGATGACCAGTTACTTGTTTAGGGAAGCCTGGCTTTTCAGGTTGCTGCAGAAATGTTTTTTCCCCCCCTCAATCAATCAATCAATCAATCAATCAATTAATTAATTTTTAGATTTCAACATTCATTTCCACAAGATCTTGAGTTACATTTTTTTCTCCCTGTCTTTCCCCTACCCCAAAATAGCAAGCCTACTGAATACCCCTTTCCCCAATCTGTTTTCTCTTATATCCTCCCCCCCCCACTTTCTAATAGATCAGGATGGGTTCCTATTTTTTTTTTTTTTTTTTTGCTTTTTGGAGGGAAGTTGGGGTTAAGTGACCTGGCCAAGGTCACAGGGCTATTTTTTGTGATAAGTGTCTGAGGCCAGATCCAAGCCCAGGTCCTTCTGACTCCAGGGCCGGTGCTCTATTCACTGCACCACTTAGCCACCCCAAGATGGGTTTCTATGCCCCAGTACCTGTATATCTTATTTCCCAGTTGCAGGTAAAAAACAAATTTTTAAACATTTGTTTTTAAAACTTTGAGTTCCAGATTTTTTTCCTTTTTCCCTCCTTACCCACCCCCACTGGGAAGATAAACAATTCAATATAGGTTGTACATGTGTAGTTACCCAAATCATTTCCATTGTAGTTATATTGTGAAACACTAACTATATTTCTCTCAATCCTATTCCACCCTCAACTTATTCTATTTTCTCCTTTGACCCTATCCCTTTTCAAAAATGTCTGCTTCTAACTACCCTTTCTCCCAATCTTCCCTCTCTTCTATCCTCCCCCCTCTTTTTCCCTACACCCCTATTTTCCTGTAGGGTAAGACACCCAATTGAGATTGTATGTTATTCCCTCCTTAGGCCAAATTCAGTGAGAATCAGATTGTCCCATTCCCTTTCACCTTCCTGCTCTTCCCCTCCATTGTAAAAGTTTTCTCTTGCCTCTTTTATATGAGATAATTTACCCTAATCTATCTTTTCCTTTCTCCTTCTCCTAATAAATTCCTCTCTCACCTTTTAATTTTATTTTTCAGATATCATCCCTTCATATTCAATGCATCCTCTGCCCTCTGTCTATGTATACATAAACCTACATATGCCTATGCCCACATACATATTTATATATACATACACCCTCCTATACGTATATATGTATGTATACATACATACATATATATTCCCTTCAACTAACCTCATACTGAGAAAAGTCTTATGAGTTACAATGATAATTTTTTCCATGTAGGAATATAAGTAGTTCAAATTTAATAAATTCCTTATGATTTCTTTTTCCTGTTTACCTTCTCATGCTTCTCTTGCTTCTTGTATCTGAAAGTCACATTTTCTGTTCAGCTCTGGTTTTTTCATCAAGAATGCTTGAAAATCCTCTGTTTCATTGAATGACCATATTTTCCCTTGTAGCATTATACTCAGTTTTGCTGGGTAGGTGATTCTTGGTTTTAATCCAAACTCCTTTGACCTCCACAATACCATATTTGAAGCCCTTAGATCCCTTAATGTAGAAGCTGCTAGGTCTTGTGTTATTCTTGCTTGTGTTTCCACAGTACTTAAATTGTTTCTTCCTGACTGCTTGCAGTATTTTCTCCTTGACCTGGGAACTCTGAAATTTGGCTATAATATTCCTAGAAATTTTCTTTTTGGGATCTTTTCAAGAGGTGATTGGTGAATTCTTTCAATTTCTATTTTGCCCTCTATTTCTCTTAGAATATTAGGGCACTTTTCCTTGAGAGTTTCTTGAAGGATGTTTTCTAGGTTTTTTTGTTCATGGCTTTCAGGAAGTCCAATAATTTTAAAATTATTTCTCCTGGATCTATTTTCCAGGTCAGTGGTTTTTCCAATGATATATTTCACATTGCCTTCTATTTTCTCATTTGCTTGGATTTGTTTTATAGTATCTTGATTTCTCATGAAGTCATTAGCTTCCAATTGTTCAAATCTATTTTTTTTCCTTTTTGGAGAGCAATTGGGGTTAAGTGATTTGCCCAAAGTCATAGGGATGGTGTGTCAAGCGTCTGAGGCTGGATTTGAACTTAGGTCCTCCTGACTCCAAGGCTGGTGCTCTATTCACTGTGCCACCTAGTTGCCCCATTCCAATATAATTTTGAAGGATTTATTCTCTTCAGTGAGTTTTTGAAATTCCTTTTTCCATCTGGAAAATTTGGCTTTTTAAGGCATTCTTCTCCTCATTGGCTTTTTGGACCTCTTTTGCCATTTGAGTTAGTCTATTTTTTTTGTTTGTTTTGTTTATTTTTTTCCAAATGCTTTATTACATCATCCATTTCCACCATATTTTGAGTTACAATTTCCCCCATTTTTCCCTACTCCCCACCCCAGAATAACAGTCCCACAGGATATCCCCTCATCCCATCTGCTATCTGCCATATCTTCTCCCATATCCCCTTTGGCTTTTTCAATAGGGCAAGGTGAATCTCTGTTCCCCAATGCCTGTATATCTTATTTCCCAATTATATGTAAAATAGTATTAATAATAGTATTTATGTATTTTTACACATTTGATTCTAAAACTTTGAATTCCAGATTCATTCTCTTCCTCCCTTGTCACCCACCCTTACTGGGAAGATAAGCAATTCGGTATATGTTGTACATGTGTAGCTATGCAAAACATTACCATAGTAGATATATTGTAAAAGACTGACTATATTTCCCTCCCTCCTATCCCACCTCCCACTTGGTCTATTCCCTACTTTGATCCTGTCCCTTTTCAAAAGTGGGTGCTTCCAACTTCCCTCCCCCCTTCCCTCCCATCCTCCCTCCCTTCCATTAACCCCCCTCTCTTTCCCTTCTCTCCTACTCTCCTGTAGTATGAGATATCCTATTTAGTATGTATGTCATTCTCTCCCTGATCCAAAGTCAATGAGAATAAGGTTTTGCCTTTTTGACTTCCTGTTCTTCCCCTCCCTTGTAACCATTTTCCTTTGCCTCTTCTATACGAGATAGTTTACCCCATTCTGTCTCTCTCCATCTCTTGTTATATTCCTCTCACCTCTTAATTTCACCTTTTGAGCATATCCCTTCCTATTAAATTTGACCTGTGCCCTCTATTTATGTATACCTGTAAACATGTATATATACACATTCACATATGTATTCATATGCCCATATACCCTTCTTCAACTATTTTCATACTGAGAAAAGTTTCATCAGTTACAGTTATCATTTTTCTATGTAGGAATGTAAATAGTTCAACTTTGATAAGTTCATTATGATTTCTTTTCCCTGTTTACCTACTCAAGCATCTCTTGCTTCTTGTATCTGAATGTCAAATTTTCTATTCAACTGGTTTTTTTCCTCAAGAATGCTTGAAAGTCCTCTATTCTACTGAATGACGATATTTTCCCCTGAAACATGATACTCAGTTTTTCTGGGAAGGTGATCCTTGGTTTTAATCCCAGCTCCTTTGACCTCCAGAATATCATATTCCAAGCCCTTTGATCCCTCATTGTAGAAGCTGCCAGATCCTGTGCTATCCTGATTGTGTTTCTACAGTATTTAAATTGTTTCTTCCTGGCTGCTTGTAACATTTTCTCCTTGATCTGGGAATTCTGGAACCTGGCTATAATATTCCCAGAAGTTTTGTTTTGGGGATCTTTCTCAGGAGGTGATTGTTGGATTCTTTCAACCTCTATTTTGCCCTCTGGTGAGTTAGTCTATTTTTAAGGTTTTATTTTCTTCAGTGTTTTTTTGTGTGTCCTTTAGCAGGCTGTTGACTTGCTTTTCCTGATTTTTTGCATCATTCTCATTTATCTTCCCATTTTACCTCTACTACTCTTACTTGATTTTCTGAATCCTTCTTGAGCTCCTCCACAGTCTGTAACCAGTTCCTATTTTTGTTGGATGTTTTTGATGTAGGAGTTCTGACTTCGCTGCCTTCCTCCCACTCTATGCCTTGATCCTTTTTGTCCCCCCAAAAGGATTCTATGGTCTGTTTGTGCTTCCATTGCTTGCTCATATTGCCAACCAATTACTTGACTTTTGAGCTCTTTGCTACAATAGAACTCTGCTTCCAGAATGGAGAGAGCTTTGTCCCAAGTCACTGGGGTTTTCACAGCTGCTGGAGCTATTAGGAGGGCTCCCTCTCTACAGCCCCAACAAGCTCTGGCTCACTGGTCACACACCCCAGGATTACCACCCTAGACAGCTATCCAGATCCAAGCAGGTTAAAGCAAGAGCAATTACCATCTGAATGATTGCTTGGTCCCCCTATGATCTGTAGGCCAGGAGCTCTAGAAGTAGCCACACATCTGCAGGGGCCACTGTGCCTTTGGCTGCTTCTAGCTCAGGGGGCAGGTGCTGGACTGCACTCTTCACTCCCACCGTGTTTCATCAGAGTTCCACACTGACCTTTTACTTTGTCTTTGGTGTTTATGGGTTGAGAAGTCTGGAAACCGCCACAGCTACTGATGATTCACTCTCCTGAAGTCTTCTCCGGTGGCTGCCATGGGGCTGAAACTGCATGGCTCATGCTGGACTATGCTTGGCACCCACCTTGATGCAATAGACCCTTCCTGTCTGCCTGCTGGGCTTTCTTCAATTGGAGATTTGTTTCTCTTTGTCACTTTGTGGGTTCTATAGCTCTAAAGTTTTTTTAGAGTCATTTTTTATATTTATTAGAAGTGATTGGAACAGAAGCCCACACCAAGTTTGTGCTTCTACTCCTCCATCTTGGTTTCATCTGCAGAAGCGGTTTAATGCAAGAGTGAAGAAGTCTTGGGAGTTCTCTCTGTGCCTGCCTGCACTTGGGTGACAGGAACTGTCACATGTATCTGTTTGGCTGGAGAAGAGGAACATGATCGTCTTGACTTTCTTCTTCTTCCGGGTCATGATCCATAAGATAAGACCCACAGTCTTATCTGTGGGTCCACAGTGCCCTGTGGCCACAAACTGGTGTGCTAATGCTCCTTCCCTCCCTAGGACTGTGACCCAGAACTGTGACCTAGATCCTTGTATATGAATGCAACAGAGTCCTGTACCTAGTGCCAGCAAAAGGATCTCTGTTATCTCCTTCTGGCCAGTTGTCAGACCCCCTTAATATCTGTGTGGGCTGAGATCTTTGGAACTGATTCAGTTGCTCCCAAAGCCTGATAGTGGCTTGCCAAGGTAGTGTATAAGTGGACTATGCTCCACTTTTACCCCCGTGGGACAGATCTTTATTGCTGACCTTCTAGGTTGTCTTGGATTGGAAAATAGTTTCACCTCATCCTTTTGTGGTGATTCCTTGCCTTTTCTGTGTTATCTTGACTTTGCCTTACTTAGACTCTTTATTTTCAGTGGTCTTGGGTCTCATGGAGTTCTCTGGGGCTTGGTATGATCAGCATGATGTTAGTACTGATAATTGAGAACAAACAGATGTTAGTTTATAGACACATTCTGAATATTAAAACAAGAAAACATTCTGATTTTGTATTACTGTTTTTAAGCAATTTAGGATTAGAAAGGTTTCTTCCTTGAATAGAAAAATTCTTCCTTCACCGAGTACTATAAACCCTACCAATGGACATGTACAATTTCACAATCTCTAACTTGAGGTGCTTAGAATAATGCAAAACATGATTAAAACTCATAGGATCATAATCTTAGTCTCAAGCAGTTTATTTTTAAAAATACATTTAGACTATGTCTGTTTTACCCCATTACTCACATTTCCCATTATATTTCTCCCTCTACTCATCCCCAAAGAGTTCTCCATTATTATAAAGGATAAAAATAGAGGAAGAAAAAAAGTTCAGTAATTGTAACCAAGGTATGAAAATGTCTGATATTGTATGTTGTCTTACATATTCATGGTCTCCCACCTTTGCAAAGAAGGGTGGAATTTGAGGGAAGATATCTTTTCCTATCTCTTTTCTAATAACAAGCTTGGAAAGGGGAGCAATCATTTATAAGCACCTAGGTGTATGCACTATGTGCACTTTGCAGATATTATCTAATTTGATCCTTAAAACAATCCTGTGAAGTAGATGCTATTATGATTCCTTTTTTACATTTGAGGAAATTGAGAAAGGTTAAATGCCTTGCCTAGGCTCATACAGATAGTAAGTATATAGTGCTAAATTTGAACTCACATCTTCCTCTTAGCTCTCTAACCACAGCTTCATTTTAGTTACCTCTAGCTGCTTGATCATTATAATTCAACAATATTTAAGTTCAGCTATTGTGTAGTCGGTTATTCTTTACATTTTTGTCATTGTGTATATAATTTTCTTGGTTCTGGTTACTTCATTTTTCATCAGTTCATATAAGTATTCCTGTGCTTTTCTGTATTTATAATATTCATTGTTTCTTAACAGCACAGTCATATTCTATTATATTCATATACTACAGTTTGGTAATTCCCCAATCAATGGATATCAAATTTGTTTCCAATTTCTTTGCTACTTTAAAAATGCTGCTTTTAAATACTTTATATTTGTGGACTTTTGTATTATCATTAATCTCCTTTGAATTTATACCTACCAGTGGAATTTCTGAATCAAAGGGCATGAACAGTTAGTCACTTTCTTTCTATAATTCCATATTGCTTTCTAGAATAGTTGAACTAATTTGCAACTCCACCAGCAGTACAATATACCCATCTTCCCATAATCCTATTAACATTGACTATTTCTGTCTTTTGTCATTTTTAGCAATTTTCTGGGTACTACTTCACTAATTTTTGGGTGACTAATTTCTCTTATTGATGATTTAGAACATTCTTTCACATGGTTGTTAATAGTTTGCAGTTCTTTTGAGAACTGTTTATTTCCTTTGGTTATTTATCTACTGAAGAATATCTTTTGTTCTTACATCTCTTAGTTGTTTATGTATCTTATATACCAAACCCTTATCAGAGAAATTTGATAAAAAGATTTTTTCCTATTTAACCTATTTCACTTATTATCCTAGGAATTTTAATTTCATTTTTGCAGAAGCTATTCAGTTTCATATAATCAGATTAATCTATTTTATCCTTTTAATTGTTTCTACCCCTGTTTAATTAAGAATACATTTCCTACACAAGTTGTGAAAGAGATATGATCTGCTTCTCTTCTAATTTTTTATGGTATAATCTTTAATATTAAGATCATATATTTTTGGGTGGCTAGGTGGCGTTGGCCCTGGAGTCAGAAGGACCTGAGTTCGGATCCAGCCTCAGACACTTAACCCACACACAAACAAAACCTAGCCATGTGACCTTGGGCAAGTTACTTAACCCCAATTGCCCTCCAAAAAAAAAGATCATATATTTTTTAAAAAGATCATCTATCCATACAGAATATATGGTGAAAACACTGTAAGACGTTGACCTAACCCTAATTTCTGTGAGATTCCTTTCCAGTTTTCCTAGCAGTTTTAAAAAATCAGATAGGGAGTTCTTTACTAAGTAATTTATTTTTTATGGTTTATTGAACACTAGATTATTGAATTCTTTTGTTTCTGATTCTCCCTTGTCCAGTCTGGTCCATAAATTTACTGCCCCCCTTTCTCTATATATGTGTGTGTGTGTGTGTGTGTGTGTGTGTGTATGTGTGTGTGTGTGTGTGTGTGTGTGTGTGGTATGTATGTGTGTGTGTCTTTGTGTGTGTATGTGTATATATATTTATATGTGTGTATGTATATATTTATATATGTATGTGTATATATATTTATTTTTGTATATTAACAGTACCAGATAATTTTGATGGCTGCTGCTTTTTAATATTAGGTTAAGGTCTCAAAATGCTATTCTTCTTTCTTCAGTACTTCTTTTTTATTCTCCTTGATCTTTTATTTTTGCAAATGAATTTTGTTATTATTTTATTGAATTTTGTAAAATATCTCTTTGATAATCTGATTGTTATACTATTAAAAATATAAACTAACTTTTGTAGTATTTTCATTTTTATTATATTAGTGTGGCCCAACCATGAGCACTGATTATTTTCCCAGATATTTATGTTTTTCAATATTTAAGGGAGACTTTGTAGTTGAATCTTCATAAGTATTTTGTGTGACCCTGAGACATTTTATGAATTTTGTACTTATTTGGAATGAGATTTCCATCTTTATTATTGCCTCTTGGATTTTGTTTTTATCATGGAGAAATGTTGATTAATGAGTGAGGGACAGTAACAAGATGTAGTAAGGTCTTAAATGAAATGTAATGGCGTATTTATGATTCTGTTGCTTTAAGGGGGAGTGAAGTAATTCTTCAGTCTTTAGAAGGGAATTAATTTTAAGAAGCCTGGGAAGGTAGAAAAGGACAGGTTGTTAAGGGCTTTGAATACTAAACAGAGGACTTTATGTTTGATTCTGTAGATGATAGGAAATTACACTGTGATTGGCATGTAATAGGTGCTTAATAAATGTTTTTTGAGGGCGGCTAGGTGGTGCAGTGAATAGAGCGCCGGCCCTGGAGTCAGAAGGACCTGAGCTCAGATCTGACCTCAGATACTTAACACACACAAACAAAAAAAAAACCTAGCTGTGTGACCTTGGGCAAGTTACTTAACCCCAATTGCCCTCCAAAAAGCCAATAAAATAAAATAAAATAAATGTTTATTGACTGACTAGTGGTTATGTGGTCAGATCTGCATTGTAGGTAGATTAATTTGATAGCCAAGTGGAGACTTGTGGCAAGGAGACCAATCATCAGGCTGATGCAGTATTCCAGGGGTGAGGTAATGAGGGTCTATACCAGGGTGGTAGCAGGAGCAGAGGAGAAGAGTTATGAGAGATGAAATATGTGAGAACATATGAGAGATGTTTGAAGGAGAGTGAGAGAAAATAGGTTGTTGAGGGTGATAACTAGGTTGTGAGCCTGGGTCATATTTGATCCTAGGTTTTCCTATTTCCACACCTAGCATACTAGATATTAAGCTTAGTTACCTCTCTATAAACCTTAAGATTTAAGATAAGTCTATTTTGATGAATAATGTTATACTGTATAACATTATGGATATTGGATATGTAGTATCCATATACTATAGTATATGTAGTATAACATTATGGATATTGGATATGTAGTATCCATATACTATATGGATATATAGTATAACATTATGGATAATGGATATTGCATAGTTCTTTGCACCTAAAAGAAGGCCTGTTGGGCCAAATGATGCAAAATAATATCATTATAATTATGTACTAACAACTTATTCTTTATTAAATAAATCTGTCATATATTTCAGTCTATCTTGGACATTATCGATATGATCATTCTACTTTTATTGTCTGTTTTTAAAGGATTTATAATTTTCATTATCTACTTTTATGTCTATTACAGATTCTACAAGTAAAGAAATTAAGGCCAAGTGTTTAAATTTTGATTTTTTTCAGAAACATTAAGTTATTTTATCACATGAGATCATATTTGTAAAGTTTGTTTAGTACACACATAAATGCTTGTTTCCAACTTTTTCTCTTCCCTTCTTCCAGAAGCAGAATCGGGTTTTAAATGTACTGTCCCTGTGATTTTATTTTAGATGCTTGCTTTCCTCTATAGAACCACTCTGCCTTTCAGAATTTATATTAATATATCTAATGCACATGTATATCAGTTAATATATAGCCTCATATGCAGTGACGTTTCAGTCCTATGCTCAAAAGCTATAAATGGCTTTATATTGCTTAATGAATAAATCACACTCCATAGACTGGCGTTCAAAGCCCTTCACAATTTGGTGAAGACAGTGTTTATTCAGTCTTATTTCATGCTTTTTTTCTGACATACTTTGGCTCAAAGTCAAACTGAACTGTACCTTATCCTTTGTATGTGCCTCAGTTATTTGTTCTAGTCATTCTTTATCTGAATGCCCTCCTAAGTCATAGCTGAAATCTTATCCATTTTTCAGAATCCTGTCCAGATACCTTCTTCATGGATTTATTCTTTGTCCCCCTCCCAGTCACAAATTATCTTTTTTCTGTTAAATTCTGGGTAGTATTTTGTACTTTTATAGCATAATAATGATAATAATGATAAGGATAGGCCTTGTGATATGATGGATGGAAGACCAGACTTGGGATCAGGAAAACCTGAACCCTAGTGTGGCTTCTGGCACATGAAAGCTCTGTGACCATGTCACAGGACAAGTCACTTATCCTTTCAATTCCTTCTCAGTTAAGTCTTTAAGACTGTAACTTATGGATGAGTTGCTGACCTGTGTTAGCAGAAGGAATTTCAACAGAGAGGAATGCCCTGCACAAATGACACATGTCCAGGCCAGTAAGAAGAATACCCTATTTTCCTGGAATTCTTTGGATTTCTTTTGTATTATGATTATCTGTGTATGTGCTGTATCCCTCTGCCACATTTTAACCTTTTTAATAGCAGCAGCTATCTTTTTCACTTATGTATCTCCTTCATTGTTTAGCATGGTGCGCATAGTAGGCACTTCATATTTGTTGGCTTGAATTGACTTGATTTCTTAGACAATATTGAAGGCAATGATTGATTTTTTTATTTTGTGGGAAACATAATTACAAATATAGTAATAAACTAATTTCACTTTAAAATGAATTTTGATTTACATCTAATTCATCCTGGTAGCTAGAACTCTATTGTAAGCTTTTCTTGAACAAGGACTGTGGCTTATACATCTTTTATATTGTGATTCTGAGGCTAGAGTTAGGTATATGATAGGTGCTTGATATATATATTTAATGATTTACCAACTCTGTAACTAGATTTTCCTCAGTGAAACTGTTGCAGTTTATGGGTGCTGGGAACCCGGAAATTCAAAGGCAAAAGATTGCAGGTGCTGCCTGCATCTTTTGAAAGATGAGTTGAAAGAATTCAACTCAGGCTTTCTTTCAGTCAGAGACAAGGTTTATTGTTGGAATGGAAGCAGGCAGGACTTTTAAGAACCAGCACTATTGTGATGCTTGTGTACAAGAGGGCCAGACTGTTTAAGGAATCTGAGCAATTTGGTAGGCTGATCTTTTTTGTAGTGTGGCCAATAGCTTGGGGTAACTGGGAGCTAACAGAGAAGGGCTCTAGATGGGATTGAGGAGTGGCAGTCTATGGTGGGGCCAGGTGCAGACAATGAGGGCCACAATGAAAAGGCAATTGAAAGGATTATTAACTGGAAAGGACTGGGTGCCCCAGGTGACTGCTAGGGACCTGGGCCTTGTAGACGACAGTCCATGGCCTTTTAGGGGTCCATCATTAACTCCACGTCAAAACCACTCAAAGAATGTGTGGCAAAATTTACAAAAGCTTTCTGTAGTTGGTTAGTAGAGAAGTTGGCCTGAGTCCACTTCCAGATCTTTCTGAGTTTTCATTCTAGATTTAAGCAGCAGGACCATCTGTTCTCATACCTAAAATGGATCACAACAGCCATCCCTTTCCATATTACTTTCTTTGGAGTGTATTATTTCCTTGCTATGCTGTAATTAAGTCAACTGGTAGGAGTTCCACACTGAAGCCAAACCTCCCTCTGCAGGATAGTGTAACTACCTTTCTGTTACATGCTGTTTTATTTTGGAACGAATCATTCTTTTTTGATCAGGTTCCTGATTTATCAGGGACTATACTTCTTTCCAAAAACCATTATTACCTTTCTGAAAATAAATGGCGGCTAAATCCTATCCTGAGATTTAAAAAAACTAGTGAAATGTTCCTCTTTTCCACATTTAAACAATGCTAAGTTATTATAGTTCCATACAATTAATTTCTTGTTTCACCAGATTTCTTTTTCAGGAAGAGGTTCTATCCAATACAGAAAATTTGTGAAAATGCTTTTTGGAAAAATTCAATGGGCACAAAATTGTATGAAATAACACTTTATGAGCTTTTCTGTGGGACTTAGGAAAAGGTGTCCTTTTCTAGAATCTGTGACTGTAATTAATGTCAGTAAAATATAGCAGCTTGATCATTTTCTCAGTCTTAGCAATGGTAGAATGAACAGATTGAGGAGAAAATTTTTTCCAGGTCATAGTAGTCCTTTTCTATCGGTTTTTCTATTGTATATACCGTATAATTAGTAATTGAATTAACTTTGAAGCCAGTAGTAATTTATTACAGAAAAAAATGCCATTGTCAAAAATAGTATTCAACAAAAATATATCTAGAGAACCTTGATAAGTCTAAATTTGATGTGTGTGTGCTGCCACATTTTTAGAAAGGGTTTGTGGGAAATTATATTTAAAGAAACTTGCAGAAACCCAAAGACTTTGAAAGATGTTTTACTTCTTACCATGCAGTTGTGTATACAACGTGGTTCCTTGTCTTTAGTGGGCACTTAAAAATGCTAAATTGGATTGAAGCCAATGTCAACTATTTTTGCCAGTAAAATGTAGACAAACAAATGAGATCATCCTGTCTATAAAGGTCATCAGTTTATTTTGAAGTTTGCTGGTATGAGTCAAATCAAAATAAGTCTAAAACTAGAGGAAGTACTCCCTTCCAAAGGACCTTTTAATCATTTTCTCCTTCCTTGCCCTGAAATCTTCAGGTGACTGATTGTTTTATACTGTAATTACTGTAATAACAGGGAATTTTAAAAGAACCATCATTGTGTACAAAAGAGAAACGTGTGTGTGTGTGTGTGTGTGTGTGTGTGTATTTATAGAGTAATAATGAGTCTGTGGACAATTGTTAACCTCTTGTCACAATGACACCTTGGATCTCCGTTCTTAAAAAAAGAAAAGACTTCACACATATTTTCTTTCCTGTTCTCACAGTATCCCAGTTAGGTATACTGAATACAGGTTTGTGTGTTTATTTCTTTGTTGGGGTAGAGATAGTGGATTATTTAAAGAAACACTTACAGAGAGATTAAGTACTACTTTTAATGACAGCAAAATATATCCAACACTAAGTCAGCTAGTAGGAATTCTGTGTTGAAGTCAAACCTCCCTTTGAAGAGAAAAAATGAATGTAGGTTTTCTTTTCTCAAGTATTTACTGAATATTCTGTTCTTGGCTCTTGGTTTCTTTATAGAAACAAAAAACCTTGCAAGCCAATACAAATCTGCTATATAATCCGATGGAGAATACCAGGCACCCTCTTTTTTTTTTTTATAAAATCTCATTTGAAGGTCTCCTCTTTTTATACCTAAAGGAGTTTCAAATGAAAGCATCTTGTAGTTCTCCCTCATGCCCTCCACCTCTTTTTTAGATTGTTTTCTTGCTGGGGACATAAAGTCCTTTGATCTGCTATTTCAATAAGTTCATTTATGACATAAATCTATATGAACAAAAGGAGATCATGTTATGTACATATTTTAAAAGCACTTGACAAATTGTAGCTATTTAATAATTCTTGTTGATTGAAATGCAGACAGGGGAATTTATTTGGTACCTGATTATCAGGCCTACTCCTTTGCCTCTATTTACTCTCTCTTTGCCTCTGCATTTTGTGGATTTTATTTTTCAGGAAAAGTAGCTAAAATAATGAAAGAAATTAAAATTAATTCTACTGGAAAGACATATAAATTGATGCAAACTGAATTGAGCTAAACCTGGAGAACACTGTGCATACTAAAAGCAATATTGTATGATGATCAACTGTGAATGATTTAGCTAATTCTCAGTAATACAGTGATCCAGGAAAATTCCAAAAGACTTAGGGTGAAAAATGCTGTCTACCTCTAGATGAAATTTAGATGAAATCTGAATGCTGATTGAAGTATACATTTTAACTATTTTCTTTCTTGTTTTGGTCTGTGTTTTCTTTTGCAACATGTCTAATATGGAAATATGTTTTGCATAACTGCAAATGTATGTAATCTGTATCAAATTGCTTGTCTTCTCAGTGAGGGTGAGGGAGGTGGAGAGTAGGAAAGAATCTGGAACTCAAAATTTCAAAAAAAGTTAAAATTGTTGTTTCATGTAATTGGAAAAAAAAGGAATTCAGCTTTCCCCTCTGAGCTAGTTTAAAGGCGTTATTGTTAAGTCCTGAAGCAATCCCTAAACTGTCCTTGTACCATTGGAAATGGTACATGGAAATCTGTTATCTCTCTAACAAACTTTCTAGGTGCCGGGGAGACTACTAGGTATGATCCTCTAGCAAAAATTACTGCATGCAGATGGCCCTCATAAATCAATCTGCATTACTTAATGACAGAGGGAAGTGATCACTAGCTCCACATAGGTACTAACCCATATTCCTCAGAAAAGAAAATCCAGTTTTAAGGTTCCTGCTCTCATGTGGATGTTAGTTGTACTACCAATCATGTTGTTCTACCTGATCCTATTCTTTGTTAATAAAAAGGGGCTGCCTCTGTTCATTTTTTGGCTCTGATGTTATTAAAGTATTGACCCACTTTTTATATAAAATATAAAGTATTAAAGATTGACCCACTTTGTTGGTAGATTCATGTTCTGCTAATGAATTGATAATGCTTGGAATTTTATGCTTCAGTTTACCTTAATTTCAGTAGCAACATTTAAATGTCAGGAGAGGAAATGAGACAAGTACCAGTTATTTTTGTTACTTATAGAATTCAAAATGATTAAGAATACAAGTTGCAAGATATAGTTAAAACAAAATTTTGCATGATTAAGTCTAAATAATTCATCCTATGATAATTTGTAAAATGAATAATTATAAGCAGCATGGCATAGTGGATTGGGGACAATTCTCATTGTCAGAAAGACCAATCTTCAAGAATGGGCTCTGCCATATGACTCTGTGACTCAGAGCAAATCGCTAAGTATTTAATTGAAGAACAATTGCTGTCCTTATTGGTTGAAGGGGATTCCTCTCTAGGAATGAGTTACATCAGTGTAGGCCTGGACAGCGCCCTCTCCGTCCACACATTTGTCTGTGTATATATATAATTTTTATAACATATATTTTTAATTTTATTGTAATGATGCAGTTATTATGGAATTAATTATCACAACTCTATTACTTCATGAATTGTCAAGGATTACTGAAACCTAATATATACATACCCCTATGCTTAGGGTATATACACAGACAAAAATGAAAAAGGCCTAGCCTTCAAAGGAGTTATATTGTACTAGAGGACACATCCTGTGAACTTGTATCATGTAATTAAGTGCAAAGGATGTACAAAAAAATACAAAGTAATTTCAAGAGGAAGAAAGTACTTCTATTAACTAGGTTCATCCAGAAAGGCTTCATGTAGAAGGTGTCCATCTTAGCTGTGCTTTGAAAGCTGGTAGGATTCTATGAAGAAGGGGTGAGGAGGGAATGTATTTCATATATATGGAGGGCAACTTATGCAAAACCAAGGAGGTAGGAGTTGGAGCCAGCAGGCCAATTTGATAGGAATGGAGAATAACAGAAATGGAGTAATACTTGATAAGGCTGGAAAAGAAGATGTATGACATGTTGTATAGAATTGAGATGCCAAAGAGAGTAATTTTTACTTGGTCACTTTCAATTTTATTGATATATGTTGTTTTTACACTACATACATTTATAGATTACTGTCACTTTGTTAGTAGTATCTTATAAAAAAGCAAAATAGTAACTGATATTAATAGAGTGATCTCATCTGAAAGTGCATGCAATATTTCATACCTATATCATTCCTACCCCCATTTAAAATTTAAAAAATCTGTTTTCTCCCTCTGATTATTAAGCTCTTTAAAAGAGAAAGGAAAAAGAAAATAAGCTTTCTCAGAACTATTTATAATAAAGCCAAATAAATTCCCATAACATTTGTATATAAAATTGTATATTTTTCATTTTGCCCCTAAATCCGTTACCTTTTTTTTACTTTTTATTTTTTAAAATTAAATTTTGTGTTTATTTTTAGTTTACATCATTAATTCCACAAGATTTTGAATTACAAATTTTCTCCCCATCTTTCCCCTCCCACCATACTAAAACAGTAATCCCACTGTATACTCCCTCCCCCAATCTGTTCTCTCCTATATCCTCCCCCATCCCCCCTCTGACTTTCCAGTAAGGCAAGATGGATCTCTATACCACAGTACCTGTATATCTTATTTCCCAGTTGCATGTAAAAATACATACATACATATATATGTATGTATATGTACACACACACACACACACACACACACACACATATATATATATATATATATATATATATATATATTAAACATTTGATTTTAAACTTTGAATTCCAGATTCTTTCCTTTCTTCCCTCATCACCCACACTTATTGGGAAGACAGGCAATTCAGTATAGGTTGTACACGTGTACCTATTTAAAACATTTCCATAGTGGATATATTATGAAAGACTGCCTATATTTCTCTCCATCCTTCCTGCCCCCACTTGTTTTATTCTCTACTTTGACCCTGTCCCTTTTCAAAAGTGTGTGCTTATAACTTCTCTCGCCCCCAACCTGCCCTCCATTCCATCATCCCCACTCTCATCCCCTTTTCCCCCTACTTTCCTGTAGGGTGAGATACCCTATTTAGTGTGTATGTCATTCCCTCCCTAAACCAAATTCAATGACAGTAAGGTTGACCCATTCCCTTTTGCCTTCCTATTCTTCCCCTCCATTGTAACAGTTTTCCCTTGCCTCTTCTATATGAGATAGTTTACCCCATTCTGTCTCTTCCCATCTCCTCTCATTATATTCCTCTCTCACTTCTCAGTTTCACCTTTCAAGTATTATCCCTTCCTATTCAATTGGTCCTGTGCCCTCTATGTATACCTTTATACATATATACACACATTCACATATGTATTCATACACCCATATACCCTCCTATATAGACTTATATATGTATACATACATATATGTATATATACACATTTCTATTTCCTTCAACTATAATCATACTGACAAAAGTTTCATAAGTTACAATTATCATTTTTCCATGTAGGAATGTAAATAGTTCAACTTTGATAAGTTCCTTATGATTTCTTTCTCCTGTTTACCTTCTCATGCTTCTCTTGCTTCTTGTATCTGAATGTCAAATTTTCTACTCAACTCTGGTTTTTTCATCAAGAATGCTTGAAAGTCCTCTATTTCACTGAATGGCCATATTTTCCCCTGAAACATGATACTCAGTTTTGCTGGGTAGGTGATTCTTGGTTTTAGTCCCAGCTCCTTTGCCATCCAGAATATCATATTTCAAGCCCTTTGATCCCTCAATGTAGAAGCTGCCAGGTCCTGTGTTATCCTGATTGTGTTTCCACAATATTCAAATTGTTTCTTCCTGGCTGCTTGTAATATTTTCTCCTTGATCTGAGAACTCTGGAACCTGGCTATAATATTCCTAGGAGTTTTCTTTTTGGGATCTCTTTCAAGAGGTGATTGGCGGATTCTTTCAATCTCTATTTTGCCCTCTGGTTCTAAAACATCAGGGCAATTTTCCTTGAGAATTTCTTGAAGGATGCTTTCTAGGTTCTTTTTTTGATCATGGCTTTCAGGTAGTCCAATAATTTTTAAATTATCTCTCCTGGATCTATTTTCCAGTAAGATATTTCACATTGCTTGGATCTGTTTAATAGTATCTTGATTCCTCATAAAGTCACTAGCTTCCATTTGCTCCAATCTAATTCTGAAAGAATGATTCTCTTCAGTGAGCTTTTGAGATTCTTTTTCCATCTGGAAAATTCAGCTTTTTAAGGCATTCTTCTGCTCATTGGCCTTTTGAGTCTCTTTTGCCATTTGAGTTAGTCTATTTTTTTTTAAAGCAATTGGGGTTAAGTAACTTGCTCAAGCTTACACAGCTAGTTATTTATTTATGTGTGGGTGCTAATTTTCTGAGGCTGGAACCGATCCCGGGTCCTCTTGACTCTGCGGCCTGCTTTCTTATGTACTGCGCCACCTAGCCGCCCCTGAGTTAGTCTATTTTTTAAGGTGATGTTTTCTTCAGTCAGGTTGTTGACTCATTTTCATGATTTTCTTGCATCATTTTCATTTCTCTTCCCAATTTTTCCTCTACTTTTCTTATTTGGTTTTTAAAATCCTTCTTAAGCTCCTCTATGGCATGTAACCAGTTCATATTTTTCTTGGAAGCTTTTGGTACAGGAGTTCTGATTTCGTTGTCTTCCTCCTGTTCCATGCTTTGATCCTTTTTGTCCCCAAAATAGGAATCTAATGTTGGATTGCTGTGCTTGCTTTGCTTGCTCATGTTGCCACTCAATTATTTGACTTTTGAGCTTTTTGCCACAGTAGAACACTGCTTCCAGAGAGGAGAGCTTTGTCCCAAAACACTGGGGTTTTCTTAGCTGCTGGAGGAATTAGTTGGCTGCTCTCTCAGAAGCCTCCACTGGCTCTGGCACCTGGTCACACATCCTAAGACCTCCAGCTTAAACAGCAATCCACACCCAAGCAGGTTAAAGCAAGAGTGATTACCCCTCACACTTATCATTTGGTTCCCCTACAATCTGCAGGCCAGGAGCTCTGAAGCAGCCACATGGTGATAGCTGCTGTGCCTCAGCTGCTTCTCCCTCTAGGGGCAGAGGCCAGACCGCACACTCGGACTCCCTGTTTCCAATTTCTATACTGACCTCTCACTTTGTCTTTGGCATATGGGTTGATAATTCTGGCAACCTCCACAGCTTCTGGTGATCTGCTCTCCTGACATCCCTCCAGCCATGGCTGGTGGAGCCACCCTGAGGCTAAAACCACGGGCTTATGTGAGGCTGGGCTGGGCTCCCAACATATTGTGATGAATCCTTCCTGTCTGCCTGCTGAGCTGTCTTCAGTGGGATATTAATTTCTCTCTGTCACTTTGTGGGTTCTGTAGCCCTAAAGTTTGTTTAGAGTCATTTTTATAGGTATTTGAGGTGGTTATGGGGGGAGTGCAGGGAGTTTCTCTGCTTCTATGCCACCATCTTGGCTCCACCCCAGTCCATTAGCTTTTGATCAATCAAAAATTTGTTAAAGAAATACTTGTAATTAAACCTGAATTTTTTCATTTCATTATATTAAAAAATAGAACTAGTAAAAATATTAATTCCTTTTGAAGTGGGGAATAAAAATTAGTAAAAAAAATTAGAATCCTTTGATACCTTTAAAAATTGCAATCTTTTATACAAAGACGAAATTTAAATGGTTCAGAGAGCAAAAGTAAGTATGTTTGGCATAATGTGGTGAATACCAACTAGTGTTTGATGGGTCCTTGTTATTATATTATTAAATATATTGTTATTATTTTTATTATTAATATTATTTATTATAATATATTATTTATTTTTATTATAAATTAAATTTTAATTTATTGTTTAAAATAATTAATTTAATCAATATAACAATATATTAATAGTATTATAAATCACACTATTATATTATTATATGTATTAAGTATATTAAGTCAGAAGTTAACCAAAATATGATAGTGGTACCTGAAAACAGTGATCAGGGGTGGGGAACCTTTTGGCCTCAAGGCAGCCACATGTGGCCTTCTAAGTCCTTGGGGTGCGGCCTTTTGACTGAGCCTAAGTTTTACAAATCAAATCCTTTTATTAAGGGGATTTGTTCTGTGAAGTTTGGATTCAGTGAAAGGGCCACACTTGAGGACCTAGAGGGCCACATATGACCTCGAGGGTGCAGGTTCCCCACCCCTGCCCAAGATCATGTCATGCTGCAGTTTCAAAATTTTGACTAGAAAGATTATCCTGACTTAATAGTCAGATCCTTTTTAAAAAAGAATTTCTCAAATAAGCATACTTCATATTGCTCAAGACAAAGAATTTCACTTCTGCAAAGTATTTTGAGGATCATCTAATCCGATTCCTAATTTTAAAATATATTGAAACTGAGGCAGAGAGAGAGTTTATATAATCTTCCTAAGATCACTCAGCTAGCTAATGTAGAACTAGAACCTAGGGCTCCTGACTTCCAATCCAGTGTTTTCCTTTGTGATATCACTTTATTTATATGCAGAGATTGATAATTTATTCATCTCTTAAACTCTAGTGGCTTTCTATTTCCAGTAGGATGAATTATAAACTCCTGTGTTGGGATTTTGTTTTCAGAACCTGTCCCCAACCTAGCTTTCCCAATTCATTGGATATTTTTTTCCTGTTCTGTTGTTGATCTACAGTTGATCCAAACTGACCTTTTCTCTGTTCTTACACTCCATCTTTTTTCTTTGTTTTTGAACTTACTGTCTCCCAACCCTGAAACACACTCTCTCTTCATTTCTATCTCACAGAATCCATAGCTTGCTTCAACATGCAGCTCAATCACTCCCTTCTACACAAAGCTTTTATTGCTTCCCCTAATTCCTGATGCCTAACTTCTATAACTACCTTGCATTTAGTTACCTTGTATTTATTCTGTAATGATATACATAGGTTTATATAGTCTCTCTATATATATTCTGTTTATACTTTTTATTATTCATACCCCACCTCCTCTAATAGGATATAATTTCCTTCAAAACAGGGTTAGTTTTATTTTTTGTCTTTGTATCTTCAACACCTAGCACAGTGTTTAGTACTTAATAGACACTTTTAAAAAATGCTTGTTGACTGATAACACCTTTCATGCAGCATAATGGAACATTGCATTAGGTTCTAAGTTCTATGTATGACACTCCCTCCCTTCCCCTCATCCCCCCCTGGCCTGTCTCTGTCTCACACACAGAGACACACACATTCAGTAAGGCTTCCTTTTTTTTTCAGTGAACAAAAATCTATTTTATCTCCCTACCACCTACCCTCTGTCCCATTTATACAAAGGAAAATGAAACATTTGTAACATGAATAGTCAAAAAAAAAATCCCTACATTGACCATATTAAAAATATGTCTCATTCTGCACTTTGAATTGATTTACCTCTTTTGGGAGGGCATAGGATAGTTCAACATCAGTCTTCTGAGATTGTGTTGGGTCATTATATTGTTCAGAGTTCTTGAGTCTTTCAGAGTTATTTGTCTTTACAATGTTGTTATTGTATAAATTGTTTTGAGTTTGGTAACTCTGTTGTGTATCAGTTCATACATGTCTTCCCAGGTTTTTCTGAAACCATTCCTTTTATCCTTTCTTACAGCACAAAAATTTCACATTCATATACCATTACTTATTCAGCCATTTCCCAGTTGATGGGCACTCCCTTTTCTACACCATACCAGCTGTTATGTTTGTACACATGTGTTTTTCAGCTTTATTTGATCTCTTTGGGATAGAGACCTATACCCTTCTCTCTTACCTTTCTGAATTTCTGTTTCATTTTGTATTGTGTGTAGATAACAATACCTATCCTCCTTACATCACAAGGTTACTTTGAGGTTTTAAATAGGCTAAATAATGTGAAATTATAAACTATTAAACAAGTTTAAAGTATTCTTGGCACTTTTATGCTGTTTTCAATTATGGAATATTTTCATGGCAGTTATTCATACAGTAGCACTTTTCCTTCTGGCTGCTAGGCTTATATTCTGTTATTTTATGATTCTTATCATATCATAGTTTCAAGTGACTGTCCCAGACAGTTGACTGATTCCTTTACCTTTGAGGAAAATGAAGGTACTAACAGAGACAACTAATAGTTTAAATTTTAGACTTAACCAGCCATGTGACCTAGGACAAGTTACTTAACCCCAATTGCCCTCCAAAAAGCAAAAAAAAATTTTTTTTAAACTTAAATAATAAAACTTTAATATACAATAAGAAAAGAAAAAGAAACATTATAAACTTAAATATAAAATAAGAAAATACAAAAAGCATTGGCATGTGTACAACAGAATGTAAGAGATGATTTAGAATACATGGCAATAAATGCCCATCTCAAGAAAGCCTATATAACAAATACACATTGTATTCAGAATTGTCCATCTTTTCTTTGCTTCCTTGTAAGTTTTCTTTTGTTCTCTGCTGTGTACTTTTTACTTTGTTCTTTTTCCCCCCTTCTTCCTCCCTTCTTTTTCCCCTGCTTGAGGAAGGCTGCAATTATGTGTGGGTATATGTATATGTGTATGCATATGTATTTGCATATACATATATATAAACAAACATATATGTATATATACATGTATTTATGTACACACACACATATATACAGATATGCATATATATGCATATACATATATACCTACATAGATAACACTTACATACACATAGGTATATTTAGATATCTATAGTCATATTCACATATAGACATATGCATTCATATGCATCTACGTAAGACTGTACTAATTTATCCTCTGATTCTCTGAGGCTGGATAACCTCTTCCTTCATAAGTCTGAGTCATAAGTATTTAGATATCTATAGTCATATTCAAATATAGACATATGTATTCATATGCATCTATGTAAGACTGTACTAATTTATCCTCTGATTCTCTGAGGCTGGATAACCTCTTCCTTGAGTTTTTCCATATTTTTCCAAGTTTACAAATTCATCATTTCCTACACCATAGTAGTATTCCAACCTAATAGTCTAGTTATTTTAGATAGTTCAGAAAAACATCAATGAAATGACTGACATATAGTATAGTTTCCCCATTTTTCTCTTTTGATTATATCTATTTTAGCCTTAACTTTGTCCAAGATCATGATTACTACCCCTGCTATTTTTTCTCTAACAAATTCTACTTCTGATCTTTATTTTATATATTGTGCATATCACTTATTTCCTATTCCTCCTCACTCCTCTACTTTATTTCTGCCTACTACCTTGCCCTCCTGTTATTTAACCTACCCCTCTTCCCCCAAGGATCCTACCCTTGTCCTCCCATTCCCATTAATCTAAACACTCTTCTATAACATACTCCATTATCCTATTCTCTCACTCCCTCCTCTAAAAATCCCTCCCTTATCCTCCCCCCACCCCATGTCCTTCGCCCTTTATTTCTTTTTGGATTTAGAAGACTTTTTTGCCCTTCTAGATATATATGTATTATTCCTTCTTAACCCATTCCCCAGGAAAGTAGAGTTTGGAAACTACCAGCCCTCCTACCCCACCTAATTCCTCTATGTCAGTTCTTCCTCTCACTCTTCATTTGCATAAAATAATTAATTTTTTAACCTGTTCCTAAATGGTTTTTCTTTTTAAAGCTGTATCATACTATGGTCTACCACAATCTTTCTTATAAAGTACCCAATTACCAGTAACAATCTTAGTCCTATAGTTTACATTTCCTCTTATAAAAGGTAAACAGTCTGTCCTTATTGAAAGCCTTGTAATTAGTCTTTGATATATGCTTATGTTTCTCTTGGCTTTGGTATGTCAAATCTTCTATTAAATTCAGGTTTTTGTTTTTTTTTTTTTTAACAAAATCCTGAAAGTCTGACAATTCACTTAAGAAGCATTGAAAGGGTTGTGAGTAGAAATGTTTAAGAACACCTATATTAAATGTCCATTTGTTTTTTCATTCCAGATTATGCTTAACTTTGCTGTGTATTATATTTTTACTGCAACTCCAGGTCTTTTGCTCTTCGATATACAGTGTTCCAAGACCTGTGATCTTTTAACATTACCACTTTTGGGTCTTATTTTTTTGTGGCACCACCATATTAAAATTTTTTTTCTTGTTCTCAGAATATTTTCTATTTGAGCTGGAGTTTTTGGGAATTTGATTATGATATTATTGTAGGTTTTCCTCATAGGATCTCTTTAAGGTGGTGATCACCTTAAAGATTCCTGCTTTCTCCTCTTGTTCTAATGCTTCAGGTTTCTTTAAATATTTCTTGTATTATTATATCAAGATTCTTTATTTTTCTTTTTGGAGGGGGTGAAGTAGGGCAGTTGGGGTTAAGTGACTTTCCCAAGGTCACACAGCTAGTTTTTGTGTTGTGTCTGAATCCTGATTTGAACTCAGGTCCTCCTGACTCCAGAGCCAGTGCTCTATTCACTGCACCACCTAGCTGCCCCACAATTCATTTTTTAATCCTAGATTTCAGATAGTCTAATTATTCTTATGTTTTCTCTTCTTGATCAGTTTTCCAGATCAGGTTTTTTCCCCAACTCAGGTTTGAGGATGATTTATTTATTTTTCTTTCTTTCTTTTTTTTTTTTTTTAAAGCAATTGGGGTTAAGTAACTTGCTCAAGGTTACATGGCTAGTCATTATTTATGTGTGGGTGCTCATTTTCTGAGGCCGGTTTCGATCTTGGGTCATCCCAACTCCAAGGTTGGCGCTCTTACTCACTGTGCCACCTAGCTGCCCCCGATTTATTTATTTTTCAAATCACTGATTAATTTATTTTTAGTTTTCAAGATTCACTTCCATAAGATTTTGAGTTTTATTTATCTCCCCCTTCCTCTCCTATGCCTCTCCCCAAGATTATGTGTAATCTGATATAGGCTTTACATCTACATTCATGTTAAACATATCTTCACATTAGTCAATTATAGTGAAGAATTAGAACCGATGGGAGAAACCATGAGAAAGAAGAAACAAAACAACAACAACAGAAAGAGAGCAAATAGTATTGCTTTCATCTGCATTCAGACTCCAAAGTTCTTTCTCTGGATGTGGATAGCATATTCCATCATGAGTCTTTTGGAATTGTCTTAGATCCTTGCATTGCTGAGAAGAGCTGAGTCTGTAAAAGTCAGTTATCACACAATGTGGCAGTTACTGTGAACAATGTTTTCCTGGTTCTACTCACTTCACTCAGCATCAGTTCATGTAAATCTTTTGAGGTTTTCCGAAGTTGGCCTGCTCATCATTTCCTATAGCACTATAGTATTCCATTGCATTCATATACCACAATTTGTTCAGCCATTCCCCAATTGATGGACATCTCTTCAATTTCCAATTTCTTGCCACCACAAAAAGAGCTGCTATAAATATTTTTGTACAAATGGGTCTTTTCCCTGTTTTTATGATTTTGGGGGGAATACTGACCTAGAAGTGGTATTCCGGAGTCAAAGAGTAGACATAGTTTTATAGCCCTTTGGGTATAGTTCCAAATTGTTCTCCAGAATGGTTGGATCAGTTCACAACTCCACTAACAAGGCATTGCTGTTTCAATTCTGCCATATCTGCTCCAATATTTATTTTTTTCCTGATTTGTCATGTTATCCAATCTGATAGGTGTGATGTGATAACTCAGAGTTGTTTTGATTGGCATTTCTCTAATCTGTAGTGATTTAGAGCATTTTTTTCATATGACTATAGATAGCTTTAATTTTTTCCTTTGAAAATTGCCTGTTCATATCTTTTGATCATTTATCAATTGGGGAATGACTTATATTCTTATAGATTTGACTCAATTCTCTGTATATTTTAGAAATGAGACCTTTATCAGATATTGGCTATAAATTTGTTTCCCAGCTTTGTGTTTTCCCTTCTAATTTTGGTTGCATTGGCTTTGTGTGTGCAAAATCTTTCCAATTTGATGTAATCAAAATCATACATTTTGCATTTTATAATGTTCTCTATCTCTTGTCTGGTCACAAATTCCTCCCTTCTCCATAGACCCAACAGGTAAATTATTCCTTGCTCTTCTCATTGGCTTATAGTTTTGATCTTTATGTCGAAATCCTGAACCCAATTTGACTTTGTCTTGGTATAGGGTATAAAATGTTGGTCTATGTCTATTTTCTGCCGTGTTTTTTTTCCAGTTTTCCTAGCAGTTTTTTTTTTTTAAAGCAATTGGGGTTAAGTAACTTGCTCAAGGTTACATGGCTAGTCATTATTTATGCGTGGGTGCTCATTTTCTGAGGCCGGATCTGATCTCGGGTCATCCCAACTCCGAGGCTGGCACTCTTACTCAGCCGCCCCTTTAGGGCAATTGGGGTTAAGTAACTTGCCCAAGGTTACACGGCTAGGTTTTTGTTTGTGTGCATTAAGTGTCTGAGGCCGGATCGGAACTCAGGTCCTTCTGATTCCAGGGCCGGTGCTCTATTCACTGTGCCACCTAGCTGCCCCTCCTAGCAGTTTTTGATAAAAGGTGAGTTCTCATCCCAGAAGCTGGAATCTTTGGATTCATCAGATAGTAGATTACTATAGTCATTGATTATTGTGTCTTGCATACACTAACCTATTCCACTGATCCACCACTATGTCTTAGCCAGTACCAAAGTAGTTTGATGATTGCTACTTTATAAGATAATTTAGGATCAGGTACAGCAAGGCCACATTCCCTTGCATTTCTTTTCATTTCTTTCCTTGATGTTCTGGAACTTTCATTGACGTTCTGGACCTTTTATTCATCTAGATGAATTTTTTTTACTGTTTCTTCTTCTTCTTCTTCTTCTTCTTCTTCTTCTTCTTCTTCTTCTTCTTCTTCTTCTTCTTCTTCTTCTTCTTCTTCTTCTTCTTCTTCTTCTTCTTCTTTACTTGCCCAAAGTCACACAGCTAAATAAGTGTGTCAGGTTTCTGAGGCAGGATTTTAACTCAGGTCCTCCTGATTCTAGGGTCAGTGCTCTATTTACTGTGCAACCTAGCCGCCCCTTTACTATTTCTTCTTCTTCTTCTTTTTTTTTTTGCCTTTTGGGAGGGCAGTTGGGGTTAAGTAACTTGCCCAAGGTCACACAGCTAGGTTTTCATTTGTGTGTGCGTTAAGTGTCTGAGGCTGGATCCGAACTCAGGTCCTTCTGACTCCAGGGCCGACACTCTACTCACTTTGCCACCTAGCCACCCCCTTTTACTATTTCTTCTAACACAATAAAATAAATTTTTGGTAGTTTAATTGGTATGGCACTGAATAAGTAAATTAATTTAAACATACTTGTCATTTTTATCATGTTAGCTTGGCCTACCCATGATTAGTTGATATTTTAAAAATTATTTAGAGCTGACTCTTTTTGTGTGAAAAGTATTTTGTCTGGGTTTGTCTTGGCAGGTTGATTCCCAAATACTTTATAATGTCTATAGTAACTTTAAATGGAATTTCTTTTTCTATATATTGCTGATGGGTTTTGTTAGTAATATATAGAAATGCTGATGATTTATGTGGATTTCTTTTATATTCTGCTACTTTGCTAAAGAAGTTTATTGTTTCATTAGTTTTTGGTTGATTCTCTAGGATTCTCTAAGTATGCCATCATGCCATATCCAAAGGGTATTAGTTTTGTTTCTTCTTTGACTGTTCCAATATCTTCAATTTGTTTTTCTTCTCTTATTACTAAAGTTAACATTTCTAGTACAATATTAAATAACAGTACTGATAATGGACTTACTTGTTTCACCGTAATCTCATTGGAAATGCTTCTAGTTTATCCTCATTACATATAATGTTTGCTAATAGTTTTAGATAGATGCCACTTATTATTTTAAGTAAGACTCCATTTATTCCTATGTTCCTTAGTGTTTTAAATGGGAATGGGTATTGTATTTTTAAAAAAAACTTTTCTGCGTCTATTGAGAAAATCATATGGTTTGTGTTAGTTTTTTGTTCTTGATATAGTCAATTATGGTGATAGTTTTCTTAATACTGAACCAGCCCTGTATTCCTGGTATAAATCCTAGTGCATTATCCTCATGATAAATTGCTGTAGTTTCCTTGCTACTATTTTATTTAAAATTTTTGTATAGACCAATATTCATTCCAATTTTGTACAGACCAATATTCATTCAGAATATTGGTCTATAATTTTCTTTCTCTGTTTTGGCTCTTCCTGATTTGGGTATTAGCACTTATTTGTATCATAAAAAGAATTTGGTAGGACTCCTTCTTTTCCTATTTCCCTAAATAGTTTATATATATATATGATGAAACTGGATATTTTTTTTTTTTTGCCTTTTGGAGGGCAATTGGGGTTAAGTAACTTGCCCAAGGTCACATGGCTAGGTTTTTGTTTGTGTGTGCGTTAAGTGTCTGAGGCCGGATCCGAGCCGATGCTCTACTCACTGCGCCACCTATATATAAACCAGTATAGTTTTGTTGTCTATTTCTTTCTGTAACTCCCTTACTTCTCCTCTAAGAATTTGGATGCTATACAACTTGGTGCACATATCTTTAATAATGATATTACTTTATCATCTGTGGTACCTTTTAGCAGGATGTAGTTTCAGTCCTTATCTCTTTTAATTAGATTTATTTTTACTTTTTCTTTGCCTGAGATCAGGATTGTTACCCCTGCTTTTTTTTTTTTTACTTCAGCTGAAACATAACATATTCTATTCCAGCCTTTTACCTTTGTTCTATGTGCATCCCTCTGCTTCCAGTGTGTTTCTTGTAAAGAACATATTGTAGGATTCTGGTTTTTAATCCACTCTGCTATCTGCTTCCATTTTGTGGGAGAGTTCATCCCATTCACATTCACAGTTATGATTACTATCTGTGTCTTTCTTTCCATCATATTTCCCCCTGTTTAGGCTTTTCTCTCTCTCCTTTTCCCTCCTCACTAGAGTTTTGCTTTTGACTATAGCCTCCCTTAGTTTGTCCTCCCTTTTATCCACCCACTCCCTTTTCTTTCCCCTTTCCTCTCCTACTTCCTATAGGGTCAGTTAGATTTGTATACCTAACTGGTTATGTTATTCCTTCTTTGAACCAAATCTAATGAGAGTTACGTTCAAACAGTGCTCATCTCCCTCCCTTCTTTCTCTCTACTATAATAGGTCTTTATGCCTATGCAAGCTCCTTTGCCTTATGGAATATCATATTCCATGCTCTCCAGTCTTTTAATGTAGAAGCTGCAAGGTCCTGCATAATCATGACTATGGTTCCATGATATTTAAATTGTTTCTTTCTGGCTGCTTGCAGTATTTTCTCTTTCCCCTGGTAATTTTGGAATTTGTCTACAATATTTCTTGGCATTTTCAATTTGGGATCTCTTTCAGGAGATGATTCGTGGATTCTTTAGGTGAATATTTTATCTTCTGGTTCTAGGGCAGTTTTCTTTGAAGACTTCCTGAAAGGTTGTGTCCAAGCTCTTTTCTTCATCATTGCTTTCAGTAGACCAATAATTTTTAAATTGTCTCTCTTGGATCTATTTTCGAGGTCAGTTGTTTTACCATTGAGGTATATTTTATATTTTCTTCTATTTTTCCATTCTTTTGATTTTGCTTGACTGATTCTTGATCTCTCAGTCATTAGCCTCCACTTGCCCAATTTTAATTTTTAATTGTTTCCTTCAATCAGATTTTCTGCCTCTTTTTCCATTTGACTCATTTGACTTTTTAAAGAGTTATTTTCTTCAGTGTACTTTTTTTCCATTTGGCCAATTGTATTTTTTAAGGACTTGTATTCTATAGTCAGTTTTTGTCCTTCTTTTCCCAGTTTTATTGACTTTCTCTTGTATACCACTCATTTCTTTTTCCAGTTTTTCTTCTACCTGTGTTATCTGACTTTTAACATGCTTCTTGAGCTCTTCCTAGAATGTTCTTTGGGCTTGAGAGTAGTTCATATTCCCCTTTGATGTTTTGGATGTGGGAATATTGACATTGTTCTCTTCTAAATTTGTGCCTTGATCTTCCCTCTCCCCATATTAAGAATCTATGATCATTGTCTGTTTCCTCTTTTTGCTCATTTTCTTTGCCTACTTCCTGGCTTTTAAAGTCAAGGTCTCCCATTGCAGCACAGGGGGCACTGACCCAAGTTTCTTGTTCTGGGAACCTAGGGCCTGCTCACTGACTTTATGTGTTGGGCCCTCAGGTGCTGGAAGCTAGAGGCTGTAGGAGTCTGGCAGTTTACTTGGTGGTGAGCTGGGGTCAGCAATACTGAAGCTCTTGGGTTGGGGTGGGGAATCTGGCCCTTGGAGGACACCTGCTTCCCCAAGCTGGAAGGATACCTGCTAGCCTGGAGTTGTATATCCTGGAGTTCTGCTTCCTGGAGTTGTTCTGAAAAACCAGGAGCATTGGCTGCTGAGGGATGCCTGACCACCCACACATGTATTGGTTTTCCAAGGTGGTGTCTACTTGTTCCCCTGCCTGTGCTGAGGCACTTGGGGGGTCCTGATGTTGATGCTTGCTTTCCCCACCACCTTAGGGTTCCAGATCTCTCCCTTGTTTCCTGAGCTGGGGCTTGCCCCTGGTTAGCTACGACGCCTCCCCTCCTGTACTGCTTCCCCTCCAGTAGACCAAGAAGGGTCTTTCTCATTGATCTGCCAAGCTTCCTGGACTATAAGACTGCTCCAGGGCTGGTGCTTTATTCACTGGGCCACTTAGCCGCCCCCCCCCCCCCACCTTTTAAATTAATATACTCAATGGCTTATCTATTTTGTTGGTTTTTCAGACCATAAGCTTCAGTTTTATTAGTTTACTTGTAGTTCTCAGCAGGAGGAAGGCACTGTAGTTTATTGTCAGATTTATGAATTGTTATTTGATCAGATGTGAACTATAGAGTTTTACTACAATAGGTATGTGGATGATCTTCCTATCCGTGTAGCCATCTTAGACAAAAGTGCATTGCCACTACTATAGTCTATCACTTCACACCTGTATTACTCTAAGAGCTTTCCAGCAGGGCTTGGTATCCCCAGTTCTTTTTCCCTCCAATTCCTTTTATATTGACTTAGTTTAGTCTGAAAGGTATCCTGGAAAATACCTTTTAGATCATCAGTGGCATTGGACATAGCATGTGAACAAGTTACCAGAGAGATGTTATTATTTTTTTGTGTGACTACCTTGATATTACCTTTCATAGTACTGGGAACTTTACATAGTGGAAAAAGCCCTGGAATGAAAGTCAGGTTCTTATACATTTAGTTCAACTTGCTTTGTGAACTTGAGCAAGTCAACATTTCTCTGAGCCAGAGTTAGCTTAGGTTACTTCACTTTTAGATCTTCTAACTGTAAAATTATTTGATCCACATATTTTAATAAGACTTACTGATTAAACCATATCCTTTCTGACAGATTATATATATTATTTCATGTTAGCATTATCAATTGAAATGATATTCTCACAATCCAATTTTTTCTTGCATTTAATTTTTTTTCTTTTGAGAGCCATTGTCATTCAATAACTGAGTTTTTGTAAAGTCAAGTTTTTTGATGTTTCTACTTCTCAGTAACTTTCACTTTATATATATATATATATAATATGTGTGTATATATGTAATATATAATATATATGTATATATATGTACATTTTATATTTCATCAGTGTTTTTAAGGACAGCTGTTCTTTTCTTTAATCACCATAAGGACTATGTCTTAACAGTAACTATTGTCCACAGTTATATACTGCAGACCATCTGGATTAATTCAAAAGCAGAATGAGCAATTATTTACAAACTTCATTACCCAAGGGCATTTTAGACTCTTTACTGAAAGGCAGCCATCCCTGAAGTAGCCATCTGTGAACGGGAGCACCATCAGGCAGAATTGGCACATAGAAAATGGTCAGCTATGATGATCACAAATAAGAGTTCTACAAGACTAGATTTATGCAAAATCTTTTATCCTTTCATCGCTCTCAAGGATTCTGAGGGACAGAGTAATGTAGCTAGCAAAATGCACACAGTCAGAAAACCTAGGTTGAAATGCTGACCTCTGCTAATTAGCTTTGACCTTTGAAACATCTTTTCACCTCTCTGGACTTCATTGCCTTTACCTGTAAAATGAAGTACTCCTTAAAGATGACCTCTTAAAGTCCTTCAAGCTCCAAATTCTATGATTTGTATTTAAAGAAACAATTGCTCTTAGTCCTATAAAATATGGAAACAGAAGTGTTGTGTTTTGTTGCTAATGTACATATATCAGCACCATACTCTGATAAGAAAAGGGAAAGCCCTGCTCTATTTAGACTAGATAGAAACTTTAGCAAGTGACAAAGGGTCATGTATTAGCAAGGATGTTGCCTAAGCTAAAATCCCTTGCCTTACTGTGACTTTTGGAGAATACTTTGGTATAAATTTATTGCTATTGCCTTATAATACAATCCTGCTAGTGTCACTTAGAATAGTTATATGCCAAAACATATCAAATGCTTTGAAGTACTATGTTACTCCAATAGGAAATATACAATAATAACCAACACATGCCTCAGAATAGAAGATCCTCTATGATTTACTAAGGCATATGTTACTAAATAAGCATCCTTTAAAATGTATAAGGTCTTGAAATGGTACTCTACTATTTCAGCTGCTTTTGATAATTGGGAGTTAACTAAATGACCTAACCTGCAATCCGGTCTTGTTGTTTTCTAAATCTTCAATAGCAAGACATAATATGTCTATCAATGACAAAATTGGTCATCAGATAAGCATCTCAAACTCAACATGTCTAAAAATGATAATACCAGGTCTTTCTGTGTTAAATTTTCATTTGACAGAATTATTAATCCAGTGTCTTTCTATGTAGACTTCTATCATGCTGTTTAGATAGAAGGCAAGTGGCCAGCTTTTGAATGGCAGGATAAATTCATTGCTATCAAATAAATTCCAACTGAGATACTGTAATACTGATGCTGCTTTTGCCAGAATAAGACACAAATAAAATTTCTCTACTCCTTATCTGGGTTTATTCCTGAGCAATTTATCCATTTCTTTGGGATGAGTTGCTGTTTGGAACATGGGCATGGGCAAACTATAATTTGGTGCTGATTTCCACAACAGTGCTGATGTTGAAATATTAACCATGTTCCAGACAGCTGAAATAAATCAAGACAGAAAGAATTGTTTCTGATAGAAATGGGTCTTCCTGGGAGGTAGTGCCATTGTTATTTTGGGAGCTTTTTGGCAAAGAAAAATCTAGATCATGTATTTTCCTCAGTACTCTAAAAGAAATATTTTCCTTCTAATACTTGATTTCTCATTATATTTTTTCCATTGAACTGGAATCAGTTACTATATTTTATATAATTATACTTTGAATAGTACAAATGTAAATATATGGGATTCTTTCACATGATTTATTATTCAATCTGTTTGGGACTTAATTTATTTTTCTTGCAGGTATTTAGCTTGATTTAAATGAAAATAGTACTTAATACATTTCATGTTTCTTTCCAAAAAACTTTTTACTGGCTGTTATTCAGAGATGCAGCTTTAAATCCTTAAATAAACCAAATAGGGAATGATACACTGTATTGTTTGTAATAACCAGGATACATTTGATTTATTGATACTATTTTTATTTTGGTCAATAAACAAAACAGCTTATAAAGTTTAGCACCAGAAAATCCAAATATCTCACCTCTTTAGCTTTCTTCCTGTTTAGCTTTCAAGCTAAAACTCTCAGATCTTTTTCAGATGATTCACTTTCTAAATATGGTTAGCCCATTTCGTTAACTTGTGGGTTTTTTTTAACCTATTTATGAGACTGTACAGCTAATTCTGTTTAATTTCATTTATTACATTTGGCCCGATGTTCTAGCCCATCCAGATATTTTTTTGCATACTGAGGGTTATCCAGTGTCTTATCAATCTCATCAAGCTTTGTGTCATCAACAAATTTGAAAAGCGGTCTACTTACATCATTTTCCCAAGTCAGTGATAAATGTGTCAAACAAGACAAGGCCAAGAACATTTTCTGTGATATTATTCTGCATATAAAAGGCACTTTATTCTGAAACTAGCTCCTGTTTTAAACATCCTTATTTCCATCAGTGGAACCATTTGTTTTATCACTGATCAGAAGCTTCATCAACAAGTTCTATCAATTCTTCCTTTGAAAGCTCTTTTGATCTTTCTCTGTTCTTTATTTTTGCTTCCATCACCCAACCTAGATATTCATTTTCTCCTGCGCTACTAGAGGAATGAGAGTTCTTCTAAATTAATCTGCTAGACTATTTTACCTAAAACTTCATTTTTCTTATTTCACTCTTGTCCACACAAGACAAAGCAGTTCATTATCTAGTCAGTATAACACACTGTTTTTCACTTTTAATCATATTAAAAAAATTTTGGAGCTGCTACTCTAGAATTCATTATAGTAGCAAAATGCTGTTTAGGTGGAACAAGTATCCCTGAATTATCTACATTTCATTGGTCAAATGAATTCTTAGAGTGGGTAGCATTATGATACTTAGGGAACTTGGAGAAAATCAGAGCTAAGTGCATTTTAATATAATCTTTCTCTAATTCTAGAGGACACAGGGAAACAGTGCAGTGTGAGTTCAGGCATCAGTATCAGTAGTATGTTGATTGTTGACAGTTTCTTAAGTTTTAAAGGACAAAGCTTAATCCAGTAACACTCAGGGAAGCAGCTTAACCACTCAAAAAATACCTTTCCACCAGCTCTGGAGTCAGGAGGACCTGAGTTCAAATGCAGCCTCAGACACTCAAAGCACTTACTAGCAGTGTGACCTTGGGCAAGTCACTTAACCCCAATTGCCCCTCCAAAAATTAAAAAAAAAGGGAGAATTAAAAAAATACCTTTCCAGATATGAAATGTAATTTTTCAAGACAAAGGCACTTGTTTTTAATATTTGTATTACTTGTATGAGGTAGTGTGGAACAATGTAAAGAACACTGACCTTGAGATCAAATTCTGGCTCTGCCAATTATCGATCATTTAACGTCCATTAACCTCAGTTTTCTCATTTGTAAAGTAAAGGAGTTAAATAAACTAGATGATTTCTAAGCTCTAGATTTCTGATCCTTTAATCAAGGCTGCTTTTAAGATGCTATCTGACAATTGCATACTTAGACAATGTAGGTCAAAGGGCATATAAAAGAGGAAACTTGATACATCATTGAACTGTCTCTGCTCTTGCTGAAGTAGTAGTGATTCACCATTTAGAAACCTACAGTGGAATGAAATAATGTGGACCCCCACTTCAGAAAGACCCTGAGATTCAAATAAGGACTACGAGGAATACTCTTAAACATGCATTACATGGTCATATGTGGTAGCAGCGCATTTGTAATCCTTCTACTATGCAAGTTAGACTAAATTTTCCATAAAAGGTATTGAGACCATCATTGATCCTTGGTTGGCTCAGGAGACCAAAGATTCAGGCTGTTGACATTATTTCCTGGTTGCATAAGTACAAAACAGCCATGAGGAGTTCTAGGCACCCACTCTATTGCTTGTCTGGTGGAGCACAGTGGATTACTCAGCTAGATCAACTTAAAACATCCTCAGTCAAAATCCTGATTTAATATGCTTCTCTTGCTATGGCAAAGTAAATCTCTTTTAAAATAGCTATTGAATGACCATGAGAATCTTATTTTGTTATGCCATTTATACCATTAGAGGATTGGCTTGAGTCAGGTCCTGTAAAGAACAACATGTAGCAAAAAGAATAATCTTGAGGTGAAATATTTCACTGCTGGATGAACTGCTTGAAGAGATGCCTCAGGAGCAGCTATTCAAATTTAGATTTATAAAACAAAACTTGTCAATAGGTGCTATACCAAAATTAATTTGCCTAAGTGACTGGTAGTTCTTACCAGCACATAGTTATAGCTCAAGCATTGGTTACATGTGTACTGGTTGAGAGAAACGCTTCCTATGGCTTTGAAAAAGAACTTTGAGATTGGTATCAAAGAATAAGGAGATTACTCCTAGACAGAAAAAAGAACTTTATTAAAATATTTTTATTTCCAGAGTTTGTTTTTGTAGCCTATAGAGAAGGAATACTACCTGTGTGATTTAGAATCAATATAAATTTTGAATTTCTTTTATGTGACATTTTCCTTATTTGTCTTTCACTTTAAGTATTTGACCTGGGAGGATGCAGCTCATGGCATTGTGGTTTACATATAGTTTTTTTTTTTGTTTTTTTGTTTTTTGTTTTTTGCTTTTTGGAGGGCAATTGGGGTCAAGTAACTTGCCCAAGGTCACATGGCTAGTTTTTGTGTTAAGTGTCTGAGACCGGATTAGAACTCAGGTCCTCCTAACTCCAGGGCTAGTGCTCTATTCACTGCACCACCTAGCCGCTCCCTGCACATAGTTTGTATATGACAAATATTTCATAATTGAATCTTTTAGTGAGACGGGACTGCATGCACTATTTTAGTTTTATACTCATGCCAAAAGTTTTATTTCATGGACATAAGATATCTTCATTTAGGATTGATGTAATTATTTTCCTGTTAATTAGATTTCTGAAGACGTTATTATATTTCACTAGGTTTCAATCTCACCTTCTAAGTGAAAAGAAAACATAGAGTGAGAAGTCTCTATACAGATCTTGTCTCCCACTCACTTTACACATTAAAAAACTGAGGCCCAGAAAGGTTACATGATTAACCCAAAGTTACATAGCTACTTAGTGAGTGAGATGAGTGAAAGTATTCTCATAAAATGAAGGAGACAGTCTCCAAACTTGAGCTAGGTCCTAGAACTCCCTAGGCCTAAGTTTCATTTTCTTGTAAATCACCTGATTTCAGCAAAATCAGGTAGTATTCCCCTTCATCCCCTCCCTTTTTCCTGCCTGGTGCTTTTTGTGACAACTCCTTTCTACTGAATATGGATAATCATAGCTATGTGTCTTTGTATTGGGTAAGAGGGACTTTCTGGGTTCTTAGGTAGACTGTGAGGCCATACAATCCCACCAATGGTTTGATGGCCCAGCTGTAGGGGAAGGTAGTGGGAGGGGGATTTCGGGATTTTGGGGGTATTTCCTAGAATTGTTTGTGTAACAGTATATAAACGCTTGCTTGATTCTTGCTGGGTGCCTCCCTATACCAGGCTTGTCTGGAATAGGTGACACCCAACTCTCATGAGACTTGTCTTTAGAATAAAGAGCTTCAGTTTCTACCTGGAGAAACCTCTGAGTTTTATTTGGGTAAGGGTCTTTGGGATCTTTATCCCACACATTAGTAAAAGAGCCAAGATTAGAACCCAGCTTTTAAACTTCTAATCTTTTGGCCTTTCCATTATACCATTCTGTCACAGATTTTAGAACCCAAAACAAATGGAGAAACAGTTTTGGGTGGGTATAATGGTAAGCAGAGAAGTACTTACCACCTTGTTTCAGCTATTTAAGTATCTAGCACCTTGTTTCAGCTCAAGTTTCTTTTAAGCCTTGCCCATGATTATATCAAGTCTTTGTTAAGAAAGAGAACTTGTGAACCCCAGAACTTGTGAACCCTTGTTGCTGATGCAACAGGAAGGGGAGGAGCTAATGAACATATATAAGGAGAAGCCTAAGCTGGGAGAGAGCAGAACTGAGAAGAAAACTCTTGTGGTGGCAGAGTTGAGAAGGCAAAAACTTGTGGTATCCTGGCACTCTGTTTGATCTGTCTGTGTTGATTTTTTGTTTGTAATACTTTGTACAGAAACCCTGGGACCTTACTGGAAGCCCTGAAAGAGGATTTTCTGGTTGTCTGTCTACAGAAGTCCTGGAGGAGGGATTCAGAGGCCCTGAGACTTTACTGATGATTTATGTTGACCTCTTGGACCTTGTTTGTGGGTCTGTGTTGATTTCTATGCTGATGATTTGTGTTAACTTCTTGAATCTTGTTTGTAGGTCTGTGTTGATTTCATAGGCATATAGTGAATTGATGATGGTGCTGGCAATGTACATGAATATTATTGTGGCTGTTAAGCTTTGTCTTTCCAGAAACAGGAATTGTGAAAGACTTGAGTTGTTTCAATATAGAATGGGAACTGGATAAAGAGTAGGACAAGGAGCTGAGAGCTACCTGCCTTTGAATCCACGTGACAGTTGGGTAGATTCAGGTAGGAGCTGAGACCATTGAAGAGGAACCATGGAATCTGAAAGCCAGCCTCAAGTCAAGATGAATAAGACCTCTTCTTGGGTACTTAACGCTGACTGAGAAGATCATGATACAATGTGACCTAGAGGTCAAGAACTTTGACCTTTGTACTTTGTGTCCCTTATGGAGGCGTGCTCCTTAAGGAGGTTTAAGTTAAGTAGTTACTGAATTATATCTTTTGCTTAAAACTATGTGGGCACTTTAGTGATAAGTTGTTGTGTTATAACTTGTGAATGCTGTACTTCGGTTTCTATGAATGTTTTGCTTTAATTTACTACTGAATAAATAGAGAGTTTAACTATGCTATGCAATCAGAATCTTAAAACTGTTCACAGCAGCAGCCCTCTGAAAAACTGCTCATGCTTGGCCTTACATTTATGGTGTAATCGGCAGGATTACAAAGTAATTATTGTGCCACACTTTAAATTTTTTTAATTTAATTTTTTTGTCCCATATTAAGTTTTGGACTGTGTGTGTACATAAAACTATCCTGTGCATACTTCTTTTATCAATTCTTTTTCTGGAGGTAGATAGCATTTTTGTTCATAGGTCCTTTGTAGATGATTTGAGTATTTGAAATATTCAGAATAATTTAGTTGTTCACAGTTATCCTTTAAACAATATTGCTGTTACAGTAAATAGTGTTCTCTTAGCTCTGTTCATTTCATTCTTCATTATTTCATGTAAGTCTTTCTATGTCTTTCTAAAATGAAACTGTTCATCATTTCTGATAGCACAGTAGTATTCCATCACAATCATAAAGAACAACTTATTTTACCATTTCCCAACTGACTGGTATCACCTTAATTTCTAGTTCTTAGTAACCCCAAAGAACTGCTGTAAATATTTTGGAAGATATAGGTTGTTTTCTTTTTCTTTGATTACCTTGGGAAACAGACCTAATAGTGGTATTACTGAGTCGTAGGGAGTACACAATTTTATAACTCTTTTGGCACAATTCCAGATTGCTCTCCAAAATGGTTGGATCAGTTCATAGTTCTACTAACATGTATCAGGGTTGTGATTTTTCAACATTTTCATTTTCCCTTTCTATCATATTAGCTAATCTGATACAAGTGAGATGATATCTCAAAGTTGTTTTAATTTACATTTCTCTAATTAATAATGATTTAGAGCATTTTTTCATATAACTATATATACTCTGATATATTCATTCCAAAACTGCCTGTCCATGTCCTTTGATCATTTGTCAATTGGTAAATTACTCATATTTTTTATAAATTTGAAAAAGTTCTTTATATATTTGAGATATGAATCTTTTGTCTGGGAAACTGTCTATAAAAAATTTTCCCCAGTTTTCTGTGTTCCTTCTAATCTAGTATACATTGCTTTTATTTATACAAAACCTTTTTAACTTAATGTAATCAAAATTTTTTACATTTTACATCTCACAGGTTTATATATTATTTATTCATAAATTCTTTTCTTATCCATCAGCCTGATAGGTAATATGTCCCATATTCTTCTAATTTACACATTATATCTCCTTTTATATGTAGGTCATGTATCCATTTTGACCTTATCTTGGTAAATAGTGTAAGATATTGGTCTGTACCCATTTTCTGCCAGACTGCTTTCCAGTTTTCATATTTTTACCAAATAGCAATTTCTTATTCCCAAAGCTTAAATCTTTACATTTGTCAAACACATTGTTATTATAATCATTTACTACTGTGTATCTTATCTCTAACTTTGATTGACTGCTCTACCTTTCTATTTTTTACCCAGTGGCAGATAGTTTTGGTAATTACTGCCTTATAATATAGTTTAAATCTGGTACTGCTAAATTTCCTTCCTTTAGATTTTTTTCATTAATTCTTTTGATATTCTTGGCCTTTTGTTCTTCTAAATGGATTCGGTTATTATTTTTTCTAGCTCAATAATTTTTATTGTAATTTAATTGAGATGACATTGAATAAGTAGAATAGTTTAGATAGAATTATCATTTTTATTAAATTGGCTCTGCCCACCCATGAATAGCTAATATTTCTCCAATCATTTCAATCTGACTTTATGTGTTTTATAATTATGTTCATGTAGTTCCTTGGTTTGTCTTGAAGATATTTCATACTGTCCATGATTATTTTAAATGGGCTATCTCTTACTATTTCTTTTTGTAGAATTTTGTTAATGATATATAGAAATACTGATGATTTATATGGGTTTATTTTATATCCTGCTATTTTGCTAAAATTGTTTCACCTAGCTTTTTAGTTGAATCTCTAGGATTTTCCATGTATATCATCATATCACCTGCAAAAAGAGATAGTTATATTACCTCATTGCACATTCTGATTCCTTCAGTTTCTTTTTCTTCTCTTATTGCTGTTGCTAGCATTTCTAATACAATATTGAATAATACTAGTGATAATGGGCATCCTTGTTTCACTACTGATTTTATTGGGAAGTCTTCTAGCTTATCCCATTACAGATAATACTTGCTCATGGTTTTAGATAGATGCCTCTTACCATCTTCAGGAAAAATCTATTTATACAACATATGTTTTCACGTGTTTTTTTAAAATAGGAATTAGTATTGTGTTTTGTCAAAAAGCTTTTTCTGCTTCTTTTGAAATAATCATGATTTTTGTTGCTTTTGTTATTGGTTTAATCAAGCATATTAATAGTTTTCCTTATGTTAAACCATCCCGGCATTCCTAAGTTAAATCCCACTTGGTCAAAAAGTATAATCTTTGTGATGTATTATTGTAGTCTCCTAGCTAGTATTTTATTTAGAATTTTTGCATCTATATTCATTAATTATGGTCTGCTCGTTCTCTTTTTCTGAGATAATTGCTTGATTTTATCTCTCCCTACCCAGTTTTATCTTTTAGGGTCATCCCATAATCCTCAGTTTAACCCCAAACCTCCTATCTATGTGTGTTCTTTTAAACTATCCTAGTAATGATAACATCCATACAAGTTATAGATAACATTTTCCTATATAAGAAGTAAACAATTTAATCTTTTTAAATTTCCTAAAATTGATCTTTTATGTTTACCTTCTTATTTCTCCTGATTCTTATAAGTTAGTTTTTCCATTCAGTTCTGGTCTTTTGTTACAAATACCTGAAAGTCCTTAAATTCATTAAATAGCCATTTTTTCCATGCAGTATTACATTAAGCTTTCCTGGATAAGTTATTTTTGGTTGCAAACCCAGATCCTTTGCTCTTTGGAATATTCTGTTCCACACCCTTTAGTCTTTTAATTTTGAAGCACCCAAGTCTTGTGTTATCCTGACTATAGCTCCAGTTATGGAGTTTGCTGTTAGACTTCATAAATATTCAAAGTCAAACAATAGCAAAGTCCACTCTAGTGAAAAAAATAGTAGCTGGCTTGAACTAAGTTGAAATTTTCAAAATTGACACTTGTTGATTTGAGAGTTCAGAGTTTCACTAGCTAAAAATAAAACAAGTATGTTAGTAATATTTCCTAATGTATCTAGCAACTATCCATAGGACCAGGGAAAGGGCAGAGTAGCTGAGGAAAACTTAGACTAGACTTAACTCCATATTCACTCCTTTGACATGAGAGAGGAAGAAAAGGGTTAAGTGTGATAGAGGTTTTAGATAATACATTATCATGCCATAATAATCTTATTTGAAGTTGTTTTAGTTACAGGAAAGAATGAGCTGCTAAAGAAATAGATTTATTTCATCTTTAATTGGACCCTTTTGAGTCAATCTGCCAGATATTCAAGTAGACTGCTTCATATTAATAGTGAGACAAAATGGGCAAAGTCCTTAAAACCCCTCCAAAGAAAATATTTTGTCGTGGAAAACAAATAAACTTGTGGATACAAGATAAATTTTTAATAAATTGGTAATTTGTCACTGAGCTAATAATCCACAGGACACTACTTCTAGTAGTTTACATGTAAAACATTTCTTTAAAAAAGGTATTGTAAGGGGTGGCTAGGTGGTGCAGTGAGTAAGAGCGCCGGCCTCGGAGTTGGGATGACCCGGGATCAAAACCGGCCTCAGAAAATGAGCACCCACACATAATGACTAGCCGTGTAACCTTGAGCAAGTTACTTAACCCCAATTGCTTTTAACAAAAGGTATTGTAGCACTCATTGTTACATATTATCATCATCTGACTCATCATCTTCTTTCAAAGATTCCTTGGCATATTTCTCTGCTTCTTTTCTTATATCTTTCAGAACATTTTCATGCCTTCCTTTGGTTACTTCTCCAACTGAACTGAGCTACAGTTCAAAAGCTTTGTCCTTAAGTTTGTCATGTACTATATAGATTATTTTTGCAACTTCTTTAACAACATCTCAACAAGTCATTTCTTTCATCTAAAGTTTCTCTATCTCTGTTTTTGCTGCTTGCCTGGCTTTACCAATGGCACATCCTCAATAATCATAAGAAACACCTGATGGGTCAATCATATAAAGTTGTGCTACATCATTCACACCATAAGACCCTAACATGAAACTTCAACCAAAAGGTCTAACAGCATTGTAGATTGTGTAAGCATGTACACACATGGCTACTCTGTCTGCAAGGTGCTTTAGTGGAATATTATAGCCTACTCTGTCTGCAAGGTGCTTTAGTGGAATATTATAGCCATGGTTAGATCTGAAGTTGGAGGCTACCTCTCTAGCTATGTCTGCTAAAGAAAGAGCATCTGCTAGCAAACCTGCTACTGCCATTACAATGTGTCAATCAACATTAAAGAGGCATTTGTAAGAACCTTCTTCATAAGGTCTAGAAAGGATTAGTTTTTCTACACCAAAGACCACACCATCTTTACATCTGATTCCAATAGTTGTACTACTGTTTTCCATTGCTTTCATAGCATATTCAACCTGAAAAACTTCCATCAGGAGAGAAAGTTGAGGCTTGACAGATCATACCTGGTCCTGATGGAGCTCATGGCACCTAAGCCACCACAGAGATGTGGAGAGATCTTTCAAGGGCTAAAGTGCCACCAAGGAGTTATTTTCTTCCACTTGCTTGAATTTCTTTTCATAATTTTCCTGTTTTTCTTGTATTACTCTTATTTTCCCCAATTTTTCCTCAACTCTCTTATTTGTTTTTTAAATTTTTTTTGTGCTTTAAATTTTTTTAAATTTTATTTTTAGTTTTCAACATTCAGAGTTACAAATTTTCCCCCCATCTTTCCCCTACCCCCCCACTGCAAGATAGCGAGCCTACTGAATAACCCTTCCCCTAATCTTCTCTCTCTTATATCCTTCCTCAGTCCCCACTCTAATTTTCTAGTAGGGCAAGATGGATTTCTATGCCCCAGTACCTGTATATCTTATTTCCCAGTTGCATGTAAAAATAATTTTTTTTGTCATTTTGATTATGGCTTTCAGGTATTCCAATAATTTTTAAATTATCTCTCCTGGATCTATTTTCCAGGTCAGTGGTTTTTCCAATGAAATATTTCACATTGCCTTCTATTTTTTCATTTGTTTGCATCTGTTTTATAGTATCTTGATTTCTCATATAGTCATTAGCTTCCATTTACTCCAATCTAATTTTGAAGGAATTATTATCTTCAGTGAGTTTTTGAAATTCCTTTTCCATCTGGGCAATTCTACTTTTTAAGGCATTCTTCTCCTCATTGGATTTTTGGGCCTCTTTTGCCATTTGAGTTAATTAATTTTTTAAGGTGTTATTTTCTTCAGTCAGGTTGTTGACTTGCTTTTCATGATTTTCTTGCATCATTCTCATTTCTCTTCCCAATTTTTCTCTTACTTGATTTTCAAAATCCTTCTTGAGCTCCTCCATGGCCATTTATATTTTTCTTGGAAGTTTTTGATGCAAGAGTTTTGACTTTGTTGCCTTCTTCTGGTTCCATGTTTTGATCCTTTTTGTTCCCAAAAAAGGATTCTATGGTCTGATTGTGCTCATCTTGCCAGCCAGTTACTTGACTTTTGAGCTCTTTACCCTGGTAGAACTCTGCTTCCAGAGTGGAGGGAGAACTGTGTCCTAAATCACTGGGTTTTTCACAAATGTTTTCAGAGCTATGAGTAGGGTGCCCTCTCAACAGACACCCCAAGCTCTGGCACACTGGCATTTCTCACCCCAGGACCACCACCCAGAACTGTGATCCAGATCCAAGCAGGTTGAAGCAAGAGCGATTACTCTTTAAATGGTCACTTGATCTGATTGGTTCTCTTGGCTAGGAGCTCCAGAGGCAGCAGCCACATGCTACCTCTCACCCTGGGGGCAGGGGCCAGACCATGTGTGTCTGTCACCCAGTTCCAACAGAGTTCCTCACTGACCTTTTACTTTCTCTTTGGCATTTATGGGTTGAGAAGTCTGGAAACTGCCACAGCTGCCAATGATTCACTCTCCTGGAGTCAGCTCTGGCTGTTCTGGGCCACTGGCTAGGGCCACCCCAAGCCTGAGACCATGCGGCTTACATGGGACTGTTCTCGGCTTCCAGCTGGTGTGATAGACCTTTCCTGCTGGCCTGCCAGGCTGCCTACAGCAGGAGATTTGTTTCTCTCTGTCACTTTGTGTATTCTGTAGCTCTAAAATTTGTTTAGAGTCCTATTTTACAAGTATTGGAGGTGGTTGGGGCAGGAGCTCAGACAAATTCTTGCTTTTACTCTGCCATCTTGGCTCTGCCCATTTTAACCCACTTTAAGGAACTTATTCTTGAACCTGTGATCATTTTACATTTTTCTTTGAAGGAGAAGAACCTGCTTTGACTTTATTATTTTCTTCTGAGTTTGCCGACACTGCTCTGGTCCTTCCTGCAGGGCTGCTGGGCTGTCCTCAGTGGGAGGTTAGCTTCTCTGTGTTGTTCTGTGGGTGCTGGGGCTCCAGAAGTTGTTCAGAGTCCCCTTTTACATAGTTTGGAGGTAACCTGGGGGGCAGAGTGGCTTGGATGCGCTGTTTCTACTCTGCCATCTTGGCTCCGCCCCCCCTATTGTACTTTTTAAGGAGTTATTTTCTTTAGTGGATTTTTGTACCCCCTTTTCCATTTGACCAGTTCTACTTTTCTTTTTTAGCAGTAGTTTTATTTTTCCATGCTGTATACTCTTTTTTCATAATTCTCTTGCATTGCTCTCATTTCTTTTCCCAGTTTTTCTTCTACCTGTCTTACATGATTTTTAAGCTCTTTTTTGAGCTCCTCCATGAATTCTTTCTGGGTCTGAGACCACTTCCTGTTTTTCTTTGTTTTTTTTTTTTTTGGCCATAGGTGTTCTGACATTTTTGCCCACTTCTGAGTTTGTGTCTTGATCTTCCCTGTCACCACAATAACTTTCTATGGTGTTGGGCAGGAAGCACAGGAGTTTTTTGAACTCCAGCCTCTAATAGGTAAACACACAGGTAACACTGACTGTGCCAATGTAAGATAAGTGGAAACACTAACATAGGTTCACTCATGATCTAGGCATCCAGGCAAGATAGGAACTGAGTCATAATAAGTGGTTAAATAAGTTTACTTTATTCTAGTCTAGTTCTTCTCACAAAGGGTTGCTGATAACGAGAGTACCAACCTCCTATAGCATTCTCTTCTAGATGATTGGACCCTCTGCTTGGATTGAGGAAACTTGTAGCCTATTGTGGCCCAGGGATGGACTGTGACTTAGGAGTAGACTGTGCCGTGTTAGACTGCCCCTGTCCAGTGAGGAGGAACTAGCAGCTCACTCCCTAAAGATTTTGGTCCCTGAAGCATATACAAGTGGTATGCTATGTTACATACTGAGTATGTCACATATTGAATGCTATGTTCTGTTTTAGGCCTTGTTGCCATACCTCTCAGGGAAAGGACACGTTACTTTCTTGGACTCAAAGATTATTTCACCCTGTCTTTTTGCTATTTCTCTTGTTCCAGGATTTGTTTTGTAGCACTATTTTATGGTTGATTAGAGGTGAATTTGGGAGAGCTTTGGCAATTTACTGCTTACTCTGCCATCTGGCTCTTAGAAGTTAAAATCTTCAATTAACTTCAATTAATCAGAAGTATTTACTAATCAGAAGGGAAAACTAGAATAATAATAGCATTCCACTTAAAAACTGAGGACACTTTCTTGCTGATACTGTATCTAGGGTTGGGAAGAGAGAAGAGGCACAGACTTTTAGAACTATAATGGAGGGGTGTATGCATAGGACACACATGTGCCTGTGTCAACCCTGATTTGGACCATGAAGCTTGCTGTCCTTTTGTTTTCTTCAGGAATAGTCTACATAGAAATTCACTGATCAACAGGGCTACTTCTTTCCTGATTGTTTGACTAGAGTTGTTCTTTTCCTGGGCCTCTCTTCCAGGTTGTAGAGTGAGACTTCTCCACTGATTACTCAAGACACTACTTATCTTTACTTGTGCTATTCTAGGGTAGCTAGGTATGCGATTTCAGCAACAGCAGAAACTCTAAGCCTGCAGTATGCAGATCTTTTCAAGGTTAGCTCCTGTCACTGCAGTCTGAGGGGTTTCTACCCCTTAGACAGTAAGATGGCACTATAGGGAAATACATAGAAAAAAACTATCTTCCTCCTGCCTGAACTGCCAATCAGGATATAGCATTGCTAAAAATTTTAAGGTCTTTTCCAAGACCTGACTAGAGGTTTTTCCAGTTCTTAGCTCAAATTTTTTCTATAAACCCTAAATTAAGCTCAGCTCAGCTCTACTGATCCAGAGCATAGTTTCTTCAATGAGGTGGCTCTCTTCTGTCTCTTTTTTTAAAGCAATTGGGGTTAAGTAACTTGCTCAAGGTTACATGGCTAGTCATTATTTATGTGTGGGTGCTCATTTTCTGAGGCTGGATTCGATCCAGGGTCATCCTGACTCCGGGGCCGGCACTCTTACTCACTGTGCCACCTAGCCGTCCTGAAACAGAATTTATAGATGTATTTTTTTTTAAAGCAATTGGGGTTAAGTAACTTGTTCAAGGTTACACAGCCAGTCATTATTTATGTGTGGGTACTCATTTTCTGAGGCTGGAACCGATCCTGTGTCATCCCAACTCCGGGGCTGGCACTCTTACTCACTGCGCCACCTAGCCGCCCCTGTCTCTTGATGAAAAACTAAAACCCGCACTTGTGTCATCTATACCATAGGTAACAGACATTGTCCCATAGTCAAGGAATAGTTCTAAGGCTCAGGATTTCCCAGGTATTACCTTGGAAGTCCCCATCAGTCCTGTGCAAATTAGATGCTGGGAAACAGGTCACACACCATCTTTTCCCTTAGTAAGTGTATTTTTCTCTATGAGGCTCCTTTTTCAGTTTTCCTTTTAAAAGTATATTCTGTTTCTGCTCTTGTCCACATCTAAAAGGAGCATGTCCTTACTATGTTATCTCTGATGTAAAATCAAAGGTCATCACTAGGAGAATAACAGTATTTAATGATTGTATTATATTAGATTTCATCATATTCAACACAATGATATTGTCTTGATTTTAGAATGTTTTCCTATGAATTAATGTTTTCAAGTACATACATCATAGTTTGAGGAGGAGGAAGGAGAGACATATTTTCCAGAATATGTCTATGTTTTAAATAAGCATTAAGTAAAATAAATGTATTGGACCAATTGTGTATTATGTTTCAACACCAGTAATTTTAATATTAGCTTACCTATATTCATGGCATGACCAAGTTAAATTTAAACCTGACAAAAATATTAGTTCTTTCTGTAAGTGGTTGAAGGAATTTGATGTATACTCTTTGTCTATCTATTTCTATTTTACCCAACAGTTCAATCCAGTCATATTCTTTGTATTTCAGAATATTTTCTTCATTTAAGAGATATCTATTTCTGCCTTCCAAATTACAAGAAAGTTGTAGTGCTTGTATCTAGAATATTGTCTTTCTAGACATACCTTACAACAATGAAAATTTGACCGTCTCTCTTCCTTTCACAACCAAACTTCTAGAAAAAGCGCTCTAATTTATTTCTATTTTCTCACCTCCCATATCCCAACTCCTTGCAATTTAGCTTTTAACATCACTAAACAATCAAAACTACTCTCTTCAACACCACCAATAATCTTTTTTTCCTAAATACAGTGGTCATTTCTCAGTCCTTACACTCCTTGCTAGTGTTTGATGTCACTGAAAACATCTTCTTCCCTCTCCTCCTTGGGTTTTTGTTATCACTAAATCCAGCACCCAAGTATAGGCACACCACAGGGCTCCCTTCTTTCTCTTTTTTATATTCTCTTTCTTTTCTCTCCTAAGCTCCCATGGGGTCAGTTATCATCTCGGTGGTACAGTGGATAGAGCACTGTACTTGGGATCATAAAAGACTTCTTCACGAGTTCAAATCCAGCCTTAGACATTTAGCAACTATGACCCTCGGCAGTCACTTAAACCTGATTGCCTCTAGTCTTCATCTGTAAATAGCTGTGTGGCCTTAAGGAAGTCACTTAACCCCAATTGCCCTACCTTCACCCCTCCAAAAAGCAAAACAAAAGTGAATTGGAGAAGGAAATGGCAAACCACTCCAGTATCTTTGCCAAGAAAACCCCAAAATGGAGCCATAAAGGCATGATTGAATTGACTCAACAAAAATAAAAATGAAAATTGTCCCCAAATCTATATATTTGGTTCTTTATCTTTTTCCTGAGTTCATTATTTTAATGCCACCTGTCTGTTATCTCCACCTTTGTAAAAAAATTCTTTGAGAGTACAGACTTATTTGTGGGTGAAAGGGTATGCACAGTTTTATATGTACTATCCCAGGTAACATTACTATAATTTACTTTTTCTTGTTATATCTGATGTGAAACTCACCATTTCAGTAGGAATAGAAAGTAATCAGTAAAATGCAACATAACAGAATCTCTGGCCAAGAAGATATGTCAGTCCTCTTGTCTTCTGTAAGCACTTTCTTATCTTATGACTCACTGACTTCAGTGGGGAAGTCTGGATACTTCTGGGTCTTCATCGATACTTTCAGACTCTCTCTACTACCTTATCTAATCAGCCTCCCTTTTGAAGTTAATTCTATTCAAATTTATTGTCCAGTTCAGATCCTCGTGGCTGTTGTCTGTTGACCCCCAAAATATTATCCTTCCTTCCTCAGTGAGCTAATTGACATATTCTTTTTCTTCTCCCCATCTCTTGTCCTCATTTTCATAGACCTCAACATAAACATGTATAAGCTTTCCAGCTACTCTATAATACCAATGTGATACCCATAGCAACCACTATGAATATGCATGTGTATTTCCAGAGTAGATTCACAAAATATAGTAAACTCTCTTCCTCAAAGGCAAAACCAAAATATTTATTTGGAATATCATTAGGATACTAGGAGGTAAGATTTAACAGGATACTTATCACTAACCAGGGGGGTGACAACATCTTAAACTTTCTGTTAGGCCTCCCCACAAACAAGTTTCCCTCGGCAAGATTCCTCCCCCTGCCCACTCAAGCTGCTTCTCTCTCTGTTCTGTTGCTCTCACTCTCTCTTCTCCTTGGGCAAGCTCCTCCCATACTCTGAGCTCCATGTGGCCCAGGCTTCATGTGACTCAGGCTCCATGTGTTAGGCCTATTAATGGGTGGGGAAGATCTTCCTATTTCATTAACATTACAACTTCTTTAACAATTTTATTAACATTACAACATTACAACCTATTCCTGTAGTTCACTTCAGCCAAATACTTTTGTTGTTTTTGTTCAGACATTCAGTCATATCTGACTCTTTGTAACCCCGTGGATCATAACACTCAAGGTCCTTCTATCCTCCACTATCTTTTGAAGTCTGTTCAAGTTCATGTTCATTGTTTCCATGGTTCTACCTGTCCATCTCATCTTCTGCCATCCTTTTGCCTTCAATCTTTCCAAACATCAGGGCATTTTTCAATGATCCTATCTTCTCATTAAGTGGCCAAACTAATTCAGCTTCAGCCTCAGCATTTGACCTTCCAGTGGATAACTTGAATTAATTAAAGTATTGACTGATTTGATCTCCTTGCTGTGCAAGGAATTTTCAGAAGTCTTCTCCAGAGCCACAATTTGAAGATATTGGATCGATTTGCCATTTCTTTCTCTAGTGAATACCTTTTGTCAGAAATCTTCACAGACTAATATTCTATTCTGTTCTTTCCTAATTAATTCACTATCACTATTAGCACAGTGCCTGGCACACAGTAGGTATTTAATAAGTTCTTATTTGTATAAGAGTACTATTCCACTCTCCACAGTGGTGATTTCAAACCTTTTATTTCACCAAAAATAATTGAGGCCATTCGCCATTTCCCTCTGCTCCTCATCTTATCTTATTCAAACATCTTCCCCTTTATCTCACCCTTCTGGTCAGTGATGGGAATCAGAGTGTGAAAATGTGACCTATGATTCCACAGTTGATATAAATGTTGTTTGTCCTTCATCCTCAAAGAAGACCATGGCATCAGGAAGGTGATGCCATGACTTGAAAGTGAATTGGATTTAAGTGAGGGAGGGCCATGCAGAGTCACCAGACTCACTCTCCACTTCCTGAGCCATCAGGGTTCAGTGGCAAAATGTAGATCAGAACAATTGGAGATGGCTCTGGATGCAGTGGAGACCTTGACCTTTTTAAGCTAAGGTCTTTCCCAACTCTCAGTTTGACTGAGGCAATGCCCATTCAGTGATTGAGGTTAGGTAAGAAATAAGACAAAGAATGGCCTCTTTATCCTAGTAAAAAAAACAATTTAGGGGGAAAAAGCTGTTTATTGTTTGGCAAACCCAAAGACTCCAGCTTCTGGGATAAGAACTTGCTATCTGACAAAAACTGCTAGGAAAACTGAAAAATAGTATGGCAGAAACCAAGCACAGACCTGAGATTCTTAAACTTATTTGACCTACTATCCCATTAAAAAAATTACTCAGTACCCCCCTGGAAATCTACTTTCTAGCATCTTTAAGCCTTTAACATTTTTAAAAATTTGCATCATTTCAAAAAATGTTGTATATGAATGTAATGGAATATGGTTGTCACATAAGAAATGATGAGCAGGCAGACTTCAGAAAAAAGGGGAAAGAGTTAGATGAACTGATGCTGAGTGAAGTGAGCAGAACTGGGAAAATATTGTACACAGCAACAGTAACATTCTGCAATGACCGATTTTAATAGACTTAGCTCTTCTTAGTAGTGCAAGGTTCTAAGACAATTTTAAAAGACTCCTGGCAAAAAATGGTATCCAGAGAAAGAACTATGGAGTCTGAATGCAGAATGAAGCATACTATTTTCTCTCTCTCTCTCTTTTTTTGTTTCTTCTTTCTAGTGGTTTTTCTCTTTGGTTCCAATTCTTTTTTACAACATGACTAATGTAGAAGTGTGTTTAATATGACTGTACATGTATACCTTATATCAGATTGCATGCCATCTTGGGGAGGGGGAAAGAGAGGGAAGGGAGAAAATTTAGTACTCAAAATCTTATAGAAGTGAATGTTGAAAACCAAAATTAAATAAATTTGTAAAAATGATGCATCTTAAATTTAATAATTTGTAAATTTGTGTTTTTTTCATGCATTGAAATTTTGGTGATTCATTATTGCATCATGTAAACATATTGTAAACAAGTAAACAAGTCATTGCATGCACATATTCCATATAGTATCATGTTGTAAACAAGTCATTACACACATATTCCTGCTGATGCATGCTGGACTTTATGCGGACAATGCATGTCATGCTTATCTGCCAACACTTGTTAAGACCTGTCAACATACTTGAGTGATCAGTTATAACTTGCATTTTGTGAGTTTATCTGGAAAACAATGTAATCATTATGACTTTAACTCTTTTACACAACAGATGAAACATGTGTGGATGGTTTTTCAAAATTTTCTTATTGGGGCAGCTAGGGGCACAGTGAATAGAGCACAGGCCCTGGAGTCAGGAGGACCTGAGTTCAAATCTGGCCTCAGACACTTAACACAAAAGCTAGCCGTGTGACGTTGGGCAAGTCACTCAACCGCTATTGCCCTCCCCCCGCCCCCCAAAAAGCAAAATTTTCTTATCTTCTTTCTTTATGCTTCCACTGCCTCCTTATTTTTATTCAATGCCCTGTAATTGCAGCTGAGGCTGCAACCACCCCTCATATCATTCCAGCGCCCCCCAGGGGGTGGTATCACCCACTTTCAAGACTTATGCCATAGACCAGCATCTCACACTGTATACTGAGATAAAGTCAAAATGGGTACATGATTTAGACATAAAAGGTGATACCATAAGCAAATTAGGAGAGCAAGTAATAGTTTACCTGTCTGATCTATGGAGAAGGGAAGAATTTATGAACAAACAAGAAATAGAGAATATTATGAAGTACAGAATGGAGAATTTTTGATTATATTAAATTTAAAAAATTTTGCACAAATAAAACCAGTGCAGCCAAGATTAGAAAGAAAGCAGAAAGTTGGAAAACAATTTTTGCAGCCATTGTTTTTAATAAAGACCTCATTTCTCAAATATTTAGAGAACTGAGTCAAATTTATAAAAATGCAAATCATACTGATTGGTCTGTTCCACTAGATAGAAGAATTGAGAGTGCTTGAGAGATAGCTGGTATAGTGAATAGAGCACTGAACTTGGAATGAGGAAGAATCATTTTTATGAGTTCAAATCCAGCCTCAGACACTAACTGTGTGACCCTGGGCAGTCACAACCCTGATAGCCTCAGTTCCTTATCTGTAAAGTGAGCTAGAGAAGGAAATGCAAAACCACTTCAGTATCCTTGCTAAGGAAACCTCAAAAATGGGGTCATGAAGAGTTGAACATGACTGAAACTACTAAACAACACTTTATTTAATAAGGAAGATAGGTGGTTCTCTGTAGGCTGGCCACTGCTGTGATTTGTGCCTGGGGCTGCTGAAATCCCAGTAGAAACTGAGAGGAGGATGAGGAGTTTGAGGGAGGAACTCCAGTGAGAATGAGAAATTAGAAACCCCTCCCCGTGGTTTTGCTCCCCTGGGAGAGAGCAAACTATACCTAATTCAGATCCAGGTGATTATAAGCAGCTAAGAATGGAATACAAAGGCAGGGAGCCCCTGGGAAGACAGTGATACAAGGGAAGATTCAGAGGATGGTATAAAGGAAAGGGAATTACAGAGTCAGTCTCAGTCACTCTCTCTCTCTCTCTCTCTCTCTCTCTCTCTCTCTCTCTCTCTTTCTCTCTCTCTCTTCCTCCCTCCTTTTCTGAGTGCAGCAGTGTCAGTGGGATGGACAAGAGAGAGAAAATATTCAGAACGTAAGAGAAGTGTCAGATCAGAATATGAAATAGATAAGACTGCAATTTTAAAAGGGCTTTAATCAAAGTTCACTGAATATATGTGTAGATGTATATATGCACATATGTATGCATATGTGTGTATTTATCTATACACATATACATACACACATCTATAAAGTTCAAGCAAATAGGAATGAGAATTGGTAGAACGTTAAATACAATTGTATTCTGTTTGCACTGAGAGTTAGAGAGTTAGGGGTTTGGAGACTTTGAAAAGTAAGTTTCATGGATCCTAAAAGAGGTGAAAATAAGAGATTGGTACTTTAAATCTTTTGAAAGTCGTTAACCCTGTCTTTTGAAGCTCCAGCAGTAAATGGCCTGCATTTGCATGATTATTAAAGAGGCTGATTTCAGTACACTATAGGTAAGATTTCAGTGTGAAGGGGGAAAAAAAAGGCTTACAATTTTGAATAGCTCTGGCACTTAGAAACTGCCTGCCTATCATTAACTCTTTCCTGGTTCACATAAGAGAAAAGGTTTGTGTGAATGAGGAAACAACCAAAACATTTGATTGGAACATTTAGTTAGTTAATGAGTCTTACAAACTAAAGTACTGATCAATTTAAAAACAATTTTAAACAGTTGTATGTCTTGAAATAAGAAATTTTGCTATAAATTATATGACCCCTATGCATTTTTGTAATAGATTATGTTCAATTTGAATTTTATGAACTGTCTTGCTTCTTCCCTACAAAGAGAAACTTTTTTAAAGAAGTAGGATTAATAAGCCCGAGCCCTCCTGAGAACTTCCAGATAGATGATCTGCAATAGTTTGTGAAAAATCCTGCCAGATAGATCCATTACTAAATGATGAGACTTGGTGAGACTGGGAAAATTATGGAATAAAAGGGAAAAATTGGTAATTGCTGTGTGGGGAAAGGTGCAGAGAAAAAACTTTGTAGATTCGCTTTCTTTGTGAATGTGAGACATCCTTCGTGTAGGAATAAATAATATTCATTGGAAATCCAGGAAGGTTTTCATTACATTTTTTTACACTTATTCTTTCTGAATAAACCAGTAGCTCCCTTAATGGAGTACAGGAACTCAGACAAATATGAGCCCGTTTATGCTATTTCCATTCGAATTTTCCGCCTTGTTCTTCATTGGCTAGGCGCAACCTTCCGAACAGCCCACATCCTGCTCGCCTCAAACAGCTCATCAAGCATGCATACAGGCCTCTAACCTTTTACCTGATCTGAAACCTCATTCTCTTAGATCACAACTCTGATTAGAGCCAGTCACCTCTGACTTACATTCTGCTAATCATTCAAAGATAGGAGTATTTTTAATCATGTTGTGTGGGGTACAGAGACCCTAACCCAAAATCGACTACTCGGAGACCTCTCAAAGTGAAGGTAGAAACTTTTATTAGAATCTCTTGAGAACCAGGCAGTCCAGTCACTGGAAAATAAATCCAGGGAGAGGAGGCTGCCATACAGAAGCCAAAGCTGGGTTATATAGCTGAAAACCGCAACCCTCCTCTTCCTCATGTAATCTTTTTTTTTTTTTAATTATTTTTTAAAGCAATTGGGGTTAAGTAACTTGCTCAAGGTTACATGGCTAGTCATGATTTATGCGTGGGTGCTCATTTTCTGAGGCCGGATCTGATCTCGGGGCATCCAAACTCCGAGGCCGGCGCTCTTACTCACTGCGCCACCTAGCCGCCCTTTAGGGCAATTGGGGTTAAGTAACTTGCCCAAGGTCACACGGCTAGGTTTTTTGTTTGTGTGGGTTAAGTGTCTGAGGCCGGCTCCGAACTCAGGTCCTTCTGACGCCAGGGCCGGCGCTCTACTCACTGCGCCACCTAGCTGCCCCCTCATGTAATCTTTTAAATTGATTGGCTGTTCTGTTAACATTCCCTTATTTGGCAGGTGGGGTGACAAGGGGATTTCCAGAGTTGTCTTTCCCCCAAGGTCACCTAACTGAAGCCTAAGGCTTCACATACTTTAGCAGATAGTCTCTGAGAAACCACATTACCTGCCCCCCACCCCCACCCCCACACAGTGTGGAAACAAAATTCTTCAAAATTGTTTCCCACCTTAAACTTGCCCTGTTTCTTGAAACTATTTGGGTAAGGTCATCAGCCCTATGAAAAAGTTTGTTTGGGTTATGAAATTCCTAAACAATGAAATTGAATTACTGAAAATTTAAAGTTTGTTTACAACAAAGAAGTTATTTCTGATGATTGATCTTTATACTAGGATGAATTTAAACTCAAGAAGAAAAGAAGAACAAGGATGTTAAATAAAATCGTGTGTGTGTTGGTACATTTTTATTGTTTATTGCAAAACCATGAGAATGATAACAACTGTATCTAGCCCTAAGCTGTGATTAGAGAAACTGTGTATTTGAGGTAAAATCTCTTAGGATTGTAGTTAATATTTTTCTGAGTTTTAATTGAGATTTGTTGATTAAATGGACACTGGGGGGTGAGTTTCTAAAAGACAGAAAGACTTGATGTCCATTAATATTGATGGTCGTTATTATATTACTTTAGTTTTTTGTTTCACTCACTATATTTGTTTACTGTGTTCTCTTAGTTATCATTGTGTCATAAATTTCACTTCTAAAATCGACTTGTACTGATTCTTCTTGTTCTTACGTTATTTGATTAGGGAAAATTGTCACAATACTCCCATTGGAAAAAAGAGAAAATCAAATGATTCTCATTCGATTTTGTAACTGATTCTGTATCACCCCAATATGTTGTAAAATTACCAAAGCCAGGTTTCTTTGTCTCTGGACTTGTCAGAAATTCAACTAGCCTGTAATCAATTCAGAAATCACCAAATGCCATTTACTCTTTCTTTGCCTCCCTTGGGGTAGGGTAGAAGAAAATTGTAAATTGTGGCAATTATCTTGTTATGTTATTTCCCTACTTGTGTTTGTATTGCTATTGCAGATTACACCACCCATGTAATTCATTGATAGGATCTTCTGCTTCTTACACATTAATAAAGTCACTCTTGCACCACTCAGGAAACTTTGGAGAAGATAGTATTGGAAAAAATATATGAGCAGGTCATAAGGGTGGAGTGCATGATAGGAACCAAAGTGTGAGAACGTGACCATTGTTTCCACAGTTAATGGTAACGACCTTGAGTAACTGTAAACAGCAAAAGAAACTCCAGTTTTCTTGTGGGAAAACTTGCACATGACCCTGGGCTATCTCTGGCACTATGCCTTCTTTGTTCGTTTCTATATAATATGTCTCCTCCCCTAAAGGGAGACTGAGGATACATTACTTTGTTCTCCTGTTGCCAAGGACCACTCTCATGAGTGAATTCCATAAACTCCTCCAATTAACCCAATAAGCCCTAATAAATCTGCACATATTTATTTGCATGCTGGTGTGGAATGCTCTTCTTTCTTTGATATCTCAGTATTTCTGTTGGAGGGTCTGCCACTCTGCAGTTGGCGTAAGAATTGATCTTGTGTCCTTACAGAACCGTTTTTTCCTTGCTAAGGCCAACTCCTCTATATGCATCCCTGATCTTCTCTCCTCCCATCTTCTACAGAAGATTTCTTTCTTTTTCATCCCTACTTTCTCATCATCAGTTGCTCTCTTTCTACTGGCATCTTCCCTGCTGCTTACAAACATGCCTATGTCTGCCCCATCCTTTTTTTCTCTTGGAGGGGGGGGAAGGCAAGGCAGTTGATTGAGTGACTTGCTCAAGGTCACACAGTTATTAAGTTGTAGTGCTAATGCAATATTTACAGTGCCCATGATCATGATAAAGACTATAAATATTGCATGATGTTCGATCACAAAATATACCAAACTCTCCATATAGAGGACAGAACTGAAGCATTTATATTGACATCAGAAAACTGAATCCCAAAAACCAGTAAGCCAATTCCATCATAGTACCAAAGATATTCAGAAGCCATAATAACACTGAGAGCCACGGCATCCTTCAGCCTTCCCACAAACCATTACAAGATCAATACTTACAAACCTCTCTCCCTCTCCTTGCCTGAGCATGTCTCTCTCCCACTGTCTTTCAGACTCTGGCTCCCAGCTTCCTGTGGGCTCTGCTTCCCTTTAGCAGACTCTTCGCACCACAGGCTTCATGTGACTATATTTAGCCTATTAGAGGGCAGAGTTTATCTTCACAGCAGGGAACCTTCCTGTGGGCTCTGCTGCACCCTTTAGCAAATTCCCTCCATCACAGGCTCCACTGATTACATTCAGTCTATTGGGGGCAGAGTTTACTTTCAAAGCAGGGGAAGTGTTCAAACTCCCCCCTAGGTCTCTTAAGGGGTAGGGAATATCTTCAAATTCCCATTCCTGTTACATAACTATGTCAAGTTGCTGAAGCCAGATTTTAAGTGAGGTCCTCATGACTCCAGGGCCAGTGCTCTATTCACTGCACCACCACCTAGTTGTCCTTGCCCCATCCTTAAACAAACAAAAACCTCACTTGTTCTTATCTCTACTAGCTATCTTCTTATGTCTCTCCTCACTTCAAAATCCTTGAGAAAGCTATCTAAAGTTGATAACTTTATTTTCTCTCCTCTCATTTGCTTCCAAAAATCTTCTATAATCTGGCTTTAGACATTACTATTCAACTGAAATTTACCTCTTGAAAGTCACCAGTGGTTTCTTTATTGCTTAATCTAATTGTTCTTTTACTTTTTTAAATAAAATTTTATGTTTATTTTTAATTTACATCATTCATTTCTACAAGATTTTGAGTTACAAATTTTCTCCCCATTTTCCCCTACCCACCACCCCAAAATAGTGATTCCACTGGATATCCCCTCCTCCAATCTGCTCTCCCCCATATCTTCTCCCATACCCCCTCTGACTTTCCAGTAGGGCATGGTGGATCTCTATGCCCCAGTGCGTGTATATTTTATTTCCCAGTTACATGTAAAATAATATTGATAATAGTATATATGTGTATATATACACACATACACATACACACATATACATATATATGTACATTTGATTTTAAAATTTGAATTCCAGATTCTTTCCCTTCCTCCCTCATTACCCACCCTTACTGGGAAGATAAGCGATTCAATATAGGTTGTACATGTGTAGCTATGCAAGATATTTCCATAGAGGATATATTGTGAAAGACTGACTGTATTTCTCCCCATACTATCCCACCCCCCACTTGTTCTATTCTCTACTTTGACCCTGTCCCTTTTCAAAAGTGGGTGCTTCCAACTTCCCTCCCCCCCGAGCCTGCCTTCCCTTCCGTTGTCCCCCCCCCATCCCCTTCTCCCTACTCTCCTGTAGGGTGAGATACTGTATTTAGTGTATATGTTGCTTCCTCCCTAAGCCAAATTCAATGAGAATAAGGTTGATTCATTCCCTTTTGCCTTACTGTTCTTCCCCTCCATTGTAACGGTTTTCCCTTTCCTCTTCTATATGATAATTTACCTCATTCTGTCTCTCCCCAAGTCCTCTCATTATATTCCCCTCTCACCTCTCAATTTCACCTTTTAAGTATCATCCCTTCCTATTCAATTGGTCCTGTGCCCTCTGTCTATGTATACTTGTACAAATATATACTCACACTAACATATGTATTCATACACCCATATACCCACCTATATAGACATATATATGTATATATATATATATATATATATATATTCACACATTTCTATTCCCTTCAACTATAATCATACTAAGAAAATTTCCATAAGTTACAATTATCGTTTTTCCATATAGGAATGTAAATAGTTCAACTTTGATAAGTTCCTTATGATTTCTTTTCCCTGTTTACCTTCTCATTCTTCTCTTGCTTCTTGAATCTGAATGTCAAATTTTCTATTCAACTCTGGTTTTTTTCATCAAGAATGCTTGAAAGTCCTCTAAAGGACTAAATGACCATATTTTCCCTTGAAACATGATACTCAGTTTTACTGGATAGGTGATTCTTGAGATTTTAATCTCAGTTCCTCTGACCTCCAGAATATCATATTCCAAGCCCTTCAATCCATCAGTGTAGGAGCTGCCAGATCCTGTGTTATCCTGATTGTGTTTCCATAGTATTCAAATTGTTTCTTCCTGGCTGCTTGTAATGTTTTCTCCTTGATCTGGGAATTCTGGAACCTGGCTATAATATTCCTAGGAGTTTTCTTTTTGGGATCTTTTTCAGGAGGTGATGAGTGCATTCTTTCAACCTCTGTTTTCCCTCTGGTTCTAAAACATCAGGGCATTTTTTTTCTTGAGAAGTTCTTGAAGGATGACTTCTAGGTTCTTTTTTTGATCATGGCTTTCAAGTAGTACAATAATTTTAAAATTATCTCTCCTGGATCTATTTTCTATATCAGTGGTTTTCCCAATGAGATATTTCACGTTGCCTTCTATTTTTTCATTTGTTTGCATCTGTTTAAGAGTATCTTGATTTCTCACAAAGTCACTAGCTTCCATTTGCTCCAATCTAATTCTGAAGGAATGATTCTCCTCAGTGAGCTTTTGAAATTCTTTTTCTATCTGGCAAACTCGGCTTTTTAAGGCATTCTTCTCCTCATTGCCTTTTTGAGCCTCTTTTGCCATTTGAATTAGTCTATTCTTTAAGGTGTTATTTTCTTCAGCCAAGTTGTTGATTTTCATTTCATAATTTTCTTATATCCTTTTTATTTCTCTTCCCAGTTTTTCCTCCACTTCTCTTATTTGGTTTTCAAAATCCTTCTTAATGTCCTTTATAGCCTATAATCAGCTCCTATTTTTCTTGGAAGCTTTTGATGCAGGAGTTCTGACTTTGCTGTCTTCTTTCTGTTCAATGCTTTGATCCTTTTTGTCCCCAAAATAAGAGTGTAAAGTTGGATTGCTCTGCTTGCTTTACTTCCTTTGCCTCCTCTTGTTGCCACTCAATTATTTGACTTTTGAGCTTTTTGCCACAGTAGGACTCTGCCACCAGAGAGGGGAGCTTTGTCCCAAATTTCTGGGGTTTCCTCAGCTGCCAAAGCTATTAGTTGGCTGCCCTCTCTGAAGCCTCCACATGCTCTGGCAAGGACCTCCAACCTAGGCCACAGTCCAGATCCAAGAAGGTTAAAGCAAGAGTGATTACCCCTCAGACTGGTTGATTGTCCACCTACAATCTTTAAGCCAGGAGGTGAAGCTGCCACCTGATAGCAGCTGCACAGCCACAGCACCTCAGCAGCTTCTCCCTCTAGGAGATAGAGGCCTGACTGCACTCCCAAACTACAGGTTCCCAGAGCCCATACTGCACTGACCTCTCACTTTGTCCTTAGCATCTATGTGTTGATAATTCTGGAAATTGCCATAGCTGCTATTGATCTGAAGTCCCTCCAGCCAGTGGCTGGTCAGGCCACCCTGAGGCTAAAACCTCAGGCTTGCCTAGGGCTGGAGTTACTCCCAGAGTGCTGTGCTGGCCACTTCCTGCCGGCCTGCCAGGCTGTCCTTGGTGGGAGGTTAGCTTTTCTGTGTCATTTTGTGAGTTCTGTAGCTCCAAAGTTTGTTTAGAATCATTTTTTACATGAATTAGAGGAGTTGAAAGTGGGAGCCGCACTGAAGTCCTGTTTCTACTCCACCATCTTGGCTCTGCACTTTAACGATCCTTTTTCATTCCTGTTCTTTTTCAACCTCTCTGTAGAGTTTAATAATGTTGATTCTCTTCTTGAACATTCTTTCCTACCCTTTTTTTTTGCAGCACTGCTCTCTTTCTGTCCAACCACTGTTTTGCTATTTCTTCATCTATACTATGCCCACTAACTGGAGGAGACTCCCAAGGTTCTGTCCTGAGCCTTCTTCTCTTTTTGCTCTAAACTATTTCACTTGATTTTCTGTGAGCTCACTTATCTTCTCCATGCAGATGGATCTTAAATCTATATATTCATCCTTAGTCTTTCTTCTGAACTATAGTCATATGACCCTTAGCTATGTTTTGGCATGTCAAACTAGATGTCCTGTAGGCATCTCCATTTGAGTGTTTAAAACAGAATTTATTATCTTTCCTTTAAAACCCTTCCCTCTTCCCAAATTGCTGGTTTCTCTAGAGAGTACCACTATCCTCCTGTGCATTCAGAGCAACCTTTGTGTCAACCTTGATGCCTTGTACTCACCAATTTGTTGGCAAATACTGTAATTTCTACCTTGACAACAATTCTTATACACTTCTCTCCTGGACTATTTAATTCCCTTACTGAGTCCTAAGTCTCAATTCTCTCCTCACTCTACTCAGCTTCCAAGGTGTTTTTTCTTGCAGTGGAGGTTTGACCATATTGCCACTACCACATCTTAACCTATCCCCTGCCTCATTGAGCTGGAGGGGCTTCATATTACCCCCAGAATCAAATATAGTCTTCTGTTTAGCATGTCAAACCATTCATAAATTGGCCCCATTTTGCCTCTTTCTGTATACTCTGTGATCCATCAACACTGACCTACTTGCAGTTTATTGAAAATGACACTCCATGTCTAGACTTTGCCTTTGCATTGACTGTCCCCATGCCTGGAATATTCTGTTCCCTCTCCTTTACCTCTTGGTTTTCCTGACTTCTTTCAAGACTTAGTTCAAAGCCTACCTTCTACAAGATGCTTTTTGTAGTCCACTTAGCTTCAGAAGCCTACCCTCTTCTGATCTATTCTGTATTTATCTTATATGTACATGTTGTCATTCCCCATTTAATTGTAAGCTCTTTGAGGACAGTGATTTTTGCCTTTATATTCCCTGGCAAGTAACAAGCACTTAGTGAATGCTTGTTGACAGATATGTATGACATCCTGTTCCCACTTTATTTTGATCCCCTCTGTCAGGTTTCTTTATTAAGAAAACTCTATTCTGTTCTTAGCTCAGAGTTCAGAGATAGGAATTAGCTCAAAGATAGGAATATTTGATATTGAGACATACATTAAAATATTTTTAGTAAGTGTCTCTGGGTCAATGTTTTATCTGGGTTGCTGTACTGAACAGTTTGGTTTGTGATAACTTTTCAGTTCCAGTAGTTGAATTCTCTAGGATACTTTGAAATATGTTTCTATAGTTCAGGGATTTGTCTTTCTTAGTCCATGAAATAGAGTTACAAGGTCTTCCTGGGGCAGCTAGGTGGCACAGTGGATAGAGTGCCTGGCCTGACATCAGGAAGACTTATCTTTGTGAGTTAAAATCTCAGACGTTAACCACACATATGACCCTTTTGCTCTCCCTCACCAACATATCAAATCACTTGTCAGATGTAATTTCTTTTCCTCATAACTTCTCTTGAATCCATCTCCTCTACTCAAAATAGGCCACCACAGTAATTTAGGTCAAATTAATCTGGATTATTTGCAGTAACCTACTAATTATTTTTCCCTACCTCAAGAGTCTCCCCTTTAAAATTATTCTTCACATAGTTTCCAAAGTGATTTTCATAAAGTGACCCCATCACTACCCAACTCAATAAACTTCGATGTTCCCTATATCCTCTAGGGTAGAATACAAACTTCTCTGCTTGATTTTGAAAATGCTTTACAACATAGCCCTAACTAGCCTTTCCAAACTAATTATTTTTTTTCTTTCTGTGCTTTACACTCCAGTCAATCTAGCTTTCTTACTGTTCATTATATATGGCACAACTGGATCTACAGTTTTTCTCACTGACTGTCCCTTATCTTGGAAGGCACTCTCTCCTACTATTCTTTTTTGCTTCAAAATTCTGCTCAAGTGCCATGTTTACTCTTTCCCCCTCCCCCAGGTGCTAGCGCCCTTTCCCCCCAAGAAATTTGTCTTATATTTAGCTAGTTTATTTTATTTACCGATTTATATACACGTTGTCTCCTCCAGTAGAATCAACTTGAGAGCAGGCATTGATTCCTCTTTTGAATGTCAGGTCCTCTGGGGGCAGGGCAAGTTTTTCATTTTTTTCTTTGTATCTCTAATACCTAGCTAAGTGATTTGCACAAGTAGACATTTAATGAATATTTGTTTAATTGAATTTTAGTTATTTACTCCTCAAATTCTTTTTTGATCATTTTACAGTTTCCTATTTTAAACCCTTTGGCTCTGGAGTCAGAGGATCTTGATTCACAACCTACCTCTTATGCTTATCTGTGTGAATATAGGACAGTCAGTTTACTCCTTGGACCTGAATTTTCTTATCCATTAAAAGAGGGGTTTGCATTAGATGTCTTCTAAGACGCCTTCACACACACAAAGTCATGCACATAATGATCCACATGACACATCTAGTGCCTCTTTGAATGGGAATTATATGTTTTCAGTTTTGCCTTTCTTCCCAACCTTGAAGACTTCAGGCCATGATAGCTCCTATCCCTGTTTATATAGCTGTGACTGAACTGTAATATGGTTTGAATATAGGCCATACTCCTCTAGTCTTACTTGTAGAAAAATAGGGTATGGTGTACAACTTTTCTTAACAAGAATCATAAATAAAAGAAGTTGGAGGGGAGCAGCTAGGTGGCGTAGGCTCTGGAGTCAGGAGGGCCCGAGTTCGAATCCGGCCTCAGACACTTGACTCACTTACTAACCATGTGTCTTTGGGCAAGTCACTTAACCCCATTTGCCCTCCAAAAAAAAAAGAAGTGGGGATAAAAATAAATTAAGATCTTTATATGACTTGAAACAAATTGAACACCAACTAATGGGCACATCTGAGAGTGTGATGTTGAGTTCATAAAATGATGACCCTATTGTCCTTGATGATAAAAGCAATTTGTTATAAAAATCTTTCCATGTCTTCTTCCTTTTTCTAGTTTGTTGACGTTCTTTCATTTTCATCCATAAATTAAAAAAATAACTTTAACAAATATTTTAATATGATAATGTTCCATAATGATTTTTTACTTTATTATTATTACTTTGCTATTTCTGTCATTATTTTTGACTCTATTATTGTTTTCCTTTCAAAGAGATCTCTCTTTTTTTTTTTTTTTTTTGCTTTTTGGAGGGCAATTGGGATTAAGTGACTTGCCCAAGGTCACACGACTAGCTTTTGTGTTAAGTGTGTGAGGCCAGATTTGAACTCAGATCCTCCTGCCTCCAGGGCTGGTGCTCTATTCACTGTGCCACCTAGCCACCCCAAATATGTTATTGTCAATTTTGTCGTTTGTTTTGGGGTTTGGTTTTTTTTTTTGAGCTTTTTGGAAGGCAGTTAGGGTTAAGTGACTTGGCCAAGGTCACATGGCTAGTTGTGTGTGTGTGTGTGTGTGTGTGTGTGTGTGTGTGTGTGTGTGTGTGTGTTGTGTCTGAGGCCAGATTTGAACTCAGTCCTCCTGACTCCAGGGCTGGTGCTCTATTCACTGTGCCACCTAGCGCCCCCAAAGAGATCTTATTTTAAAGGTGTGACCATAGGTATAGTAGAGCCACTTCATATTGGCTATATTATTGAATTTTCAGTGTAAACATTTATATCATAGAAATAATCAGAGGCTACAAATCAGGACTTGACATATTGTTTTATTGATTGTCTAGACTTGAAGTAATGGAGAAAATGTTATTGATGAAGATTAAACTTAAAAGTGCAACTGATGCAGATTTTTTTTCCTGGAGAGCTGGTTGTTAAATACTTAGCAGCACACTCCAGATATGACCTGTATGCTAGAGCAGCCTATAGTAAAACCAACATATAGCATATTTCTTTCATTCAAGATGTCCCCAGAATAAATTTTCTCATTACAAAAATAGTGAAGTGCAAGAGCATTTCTTCAATCATTTGGCTAATGCTGTGGCATCCTGCTAATTAGATCTGTGCAATATCCCTTCCATCTACCTCTTACCTACTACTGGTTCAGGCCTTAATTACCTTTATCTTGGGTTAATATAATTTCTTAAGTCTTCCTAGAGTCAGTCTCCCCATCTTGCCGATCATTCTAAAAATCAATGCCAATATAGTCTTACTAACATACAGATTATGTTATCCTACTATTGCAAACCCAAAATTATTTCTCTTTGCCTACAGAATAGAGACCAAAACTCCTCAACTTTGTTTTAAGGCATCCTAACTCTCTAGTCTACCTTTACAGATTTATCTCATATGCCCTAATGACTGGACTTTTTGATGCTGCCTAAACATATCCAACATATTCTCTCCTCTAAACCTTTTTTCACTCTGGTATTTACGATCCTTTGACTGGGAGGAGAGGATCTGGGTTTCAGTCCTAGTTCTATCTTGTGATTTTGGACAAATCTCTATTTCTCTCTGAGCTTGTATTCCCTCATCTTTTTTAGGATGGAAATTGACTTCCAAGATCTGGTCTGGTGATTCATGAAACCCTTACCTTCTGCTGTAGATCTAGGAAGCAGGATGAAAATGAAAAGAGTACTAACTCTGGAGTCAGAGGACATAGGTTCACATCCCACCTATGATATTGGCAACCTAAATAATTGTGGACAAGTTACTTAACCTCACTGGGCTTCAGTGTTCTGATCCTCATGAGGGGATTCAACTATATTTCCTCTAAGGGCCTTTCCAGCTTCAAATTTCTGGTCCTATCATATGATAGCTGAAAAGTTTTCCCCTAAGTCTATGACCCTACAAAATTTATCTCAGATTATACCCCATCTGTGAAACCCTCCCTTGTACTCCTTTCCTTCACCTTATTTTACTAGTAGCAGGACTTAATTAGCTCTTAATCTCTTGTCATATTATTACAGTTTACACATTATTACAGTTTATACATTTATTACATTTTTTGTGATGCCTTCTTGTGAATTCTTCATAAAAAAAGATGAAGGACCAAAATTATTGGAGGCCTTCCTTTTGTTATCTTAATATTTTGTGGATACCAGGTACAACACCAGGTCTATACAAGTGCTGTTGATCTCTATATTACTTTGGTACATGACATATCACTTCTATTAGACTGTAAGCTCTTTGAGGACAGAGATTTTACTTTCTTTATCTTTGTATTTCCCTCATCACTTAGTACAATGAATTAGATATAGTAGATACTTAATAATAAATGAATGAATGGTGTATTTCATCGTCTGCATACATTTTGTTTCTTTAGGCATTTGGACAGTCATTTTCCATCCATCGAAAAGTAGCTGAGGATGGAGAGACTCGTGAAGAAACACTCCTGCAGGAGTCTGCTTCAAAGGAGGCATACTACCTGGGGAAGATTCTTGAAATGCAGAATGAGTTGAAGCAGAGCAGGACTGTAGTCACCAACATTCAAGCAGAGAATGAGAGACTCACAGCTATTGTTCAGGATCTGAAAGAGGTAAACAAAAGAAAAAAGAAGTTAACTTGGTGATATGAAGGAAAAAAATTAAAGTGGCTGTAAGCAAGGGAACTCTATGAATAAAAAATAAACTGCATATTTTGCTAATGATTTTTCCAACTTCTTAGTACTATAATTATGGATGTTGTTATATTAACAATACCTGAATCAGATACTACAAGGTGTTTTAAATCAGGGAGGGAGACAACTTAGTATTCTTCATAATGTGTCATGGGTAGACTAAGTTGTATTTGGAGAAGTGCATCAGAATGAAAGAGTAGGAAACTAGGTAAGAAAAGGGGCCTTCATCACTTAGCTGGGAGAGGATTTCCACATCACTAACTATTGGATAATGAGGAAGCTTCTATGCCTGTGCAGTCAAGAAAGGAATTTGGACATGGAAAACGGGAATTTGGGCCAAGGGAGAGCTAACTGGGAGTTTGAGACAAGAAAAAGAAGAATGTTGCTTGTTCCTAAAGAAATAAAGCTTTACTTCTACAAGATGTATACCATTAAGCCATGATATACATTTATTTATTTATTTATTCATTCATTCATTCAGCCTTTTTTTTTGGGAGGGGAGATGGCAGGGTAATTGGGGTTAAGTGACTTGCCTAAGATCACACAGCTAGTAAGTCTTAAATGTCTGAGGCTGGATGTGAACTCAAGTCCTCCTGACTCCAGAGCCAGTGCTCTATTTGCTGTGCCATCTAGCCACCCGAAAGCTATGACATTTATCATAAATGTTTGAAGGGCTTTCATACACCAGGGATTAGCTTTATTTATTTACTTGTTTGTTTGTTTATTTATTTTTTTTGCAAGATCCCAGAGCACAGATCTACAAGGAAAGGATGGAAATTAGAGAGAGAGAGAGAGAGAGAGAGAGAGAGAGAGAGAGAGAGAGAGAGAGAGAGAAAGAGAGAGAGAGAGAGAGAGAGAGGGAGAGAGAGAGAGAGAGAGAGAGAGAGAGAGAGAGAGAGAGAAAGAGAGAGAGAGAGATTAAAGCTTAATAAAAGGAAACATTTCCTAACAATTAAAGCTATCCAAAATTGAAATGGGCTACTTTGGGTGGTCAGTGGGTGAACCAGAATTTATTAATCACCTATGTGTTACACTGTGCTAAGTTCTAGGTTTATAAAGAAAGGCAAAAAACAGTCCCCACTTTCAAAGGACGCACAGTTTAATGGAGAGAACAATATGCAAATAAGTATGTACAACAAGGTGTATATAGAATAGTCCCACACAAGCCTGAGGTTTTAGCCTCAGGGTGGCCTGACCAGCCACTGGCTGGAGGAACTTCAGATCAATAGCAGCTATGGCAGTTTCCAGAATTATCAACACATAGATGCTAAGGACAAAGTGAGAGGTCGGTGCAGTGTAGGCTCTGGGAACCGGAAATGGGTTAACAAGCTTACATATCAATCAAACATAGATTGTTTACCTGGTTCAGGGGAAAAAAGGTCAACACCCTGAACTTCAAAGTATACAGACAGAACTTACAAGACAGAGAAACAAACAGATCAAGCAGACAGGCTTCCAAACTGTCCAACCATTATCAATACCAAATCACAGTTACCAGAGAGGGAAGCATCAACATCTGGGTTTTCAAAGCCAGGGAGCTCTCAATGGCTGCCCAGAGTCTCATCTGGTCAAGTCACACAATACTTCTCAAAGTAAGCCCCAAAGCAAAGCGCCACATCAGGGATTATATAGCCTTCTCCTGGGTCAGAGAATGTAACCACCCTCTTGACCCACTGCCCAATCACACAGCATCAAGGTGTAGACATTCCTGAAAATCAAGCCTCCTGCCACAGGCTCCATGTGACCACATTCAACCCATTAGGGGGCAGAGTATATTTTCAAATCAAAGAAGGTTCTCAGAGTCTCTTAAGCCAATCAAAGGGCCTAGGTGCAGGGAAGATCTTTAAATCTGCATTTCTATTACACCTGCTTGGGTCTGGATTTTGGTCTAGGGTGGAGGTCCTTGACTATATGACCAGCTTTCCAGAGCATGTGGAGGGGCGGGGGGGAGTCAAGATGGCAGAGTAGAAACAGCACTTCCACCGCGCTCCAGCCCACACCACTTCAAAATTATGTAAAAGGGGAACTCTGAACAGCCTCTGGAGCTCCAGAACCCACAGAACAACACAGAGAAGCTAACCTCCCACTGAGGACAGCCCAGCAGCCCAGCAGAGAGTGGCCAGCACAGTGCCTTGGGAGCCAAGCCCAGGACTGCATGAGTCGGAGGTTTTAGCCCCAGGATGGCCAGACCAGCAGCTGGTTGGCGGGACCCCAGAATACCAGCAGCTATAGCATTTCCAGAATTACCAACACATAGATGCCATGGACAAACTGAGAGGTTAGGGCCCTATGGACTTTGGGACCAGTATTTGGCAGCACATCAGCTTCTTCCCCTGGGGGTGAGAAGCCACTGAGGAGCTGTGGCACAGCTGCCATTTTGCAGCTTCAGTTGCAGCTACAGCTCCTGGCCTGCAGACTGTAGGGGGATCCAGCAATCAGGCTGGGGGGTAATCGCTCTTGCTTTAACCTCCCTAGATCTGGATTGCAGTCTGGGGTGGAGGTCTTGGGGTGTGTGTCCAGCTTGCCAGAGTATGTGGGGGCTTTAGGGAGGGCACCCAACTAATACCTCCAGCAATTGAGAAGACCCCAATGTTTGGGACAAAAGCTCCCCTGTCTAGTGGCAGAATCCTACTGTGGCAACAAGCCCAAAAGTCAAGTAATTAAGTGGCAACATGCCTAGGCAAAGGAAACAGAGCATGTGGAGGCTCCAGAGAGGGCACCCAACTAATAGCTTTGACAGCTGAGGAAACCCCAGCAATTTAGCTCCCCTCTCTGGTAGCAGAGTCCTACTGTGGCAAAAAGCTCAAAAGTCAAGTAATTGAGTGGCAACAAAAGCAGGCAAAGGAAGCAAAGCAAGCAGAGCAATCCAACTTTAAGATCCTATTTTGGGGACAAAAAGGATCAAGGCATGGAATAGGAGGAAGACAGAAAAGTCAGAACTCCTGCACCAAAAGCTTCCAAGAAAAATATGAGCTGGTTACATGCCATAGAAGACATTAAGAAGGATTTTGAAAACCAAATAAGAAAAGTGGAGGAAAATTGGGAAGAGAAATGAGAAGGATGTAAGAAAATTATGAAATGAGAGTCAACAACATGGCTGAAGAAAATAACACCTTAAAAATAGACTAATTCAAATGGCAAAAGAGGCTCAAAAAGGCAATGAGGAGAAGAATGCCTTAAAAAGCCGAGTTTGCCAGATAGAAAAAGAATCTCAAAAGCTCACTGAGGAGAATCATTCCTTCAGAATTAGATTGGAGCAAATGGAAGCTAGTGACTTTGTGAGAAATCAAGATACTTTTAAACAGATGCAAACAAATGAAAAAATAGAAGGGAATGTGAAATATCTCATTGGGAAAACCACTGACCTGGAAAATAGATCCAGGAGAGATAATTTAAAAATTATGGTACTACTTGAAAGCCATGATCAAAAAAAGAACCTAGAAATCCTCCTTCAAGAAATTCTCAAGGAAAACTGCCCTGATGTTTTAGTACCAGAGGGCAAAATAAAGGTTGAAAGAATGCACCCATCACCTCCTGAAAAAGATCCCAAAAAGAAAACTCCTAGGAATATTATAGCCAGGTTCCAGAATTCCCAGATCAAGGAGAAAACATTATAAGCAGCCAGGAAGAAACTATTTGAATACTATGGAAACACAATCAAGATAACACAGGACCTAGCAGCTTCTACACTCAGTGACTGAAGGGCTTGGAATATGATATTCTGGAGGTCAAAGGAGCTGGGATTAAAACCAAGAATCACCTACCCAGCAAAACTGAGTATCATGTTTCAAGGGAAAATATGATCATTCAGTGGAATAGAGGACTTTCAAGCATTCTTGATGAAAAAAAAACCAGAGTTGAATAGAAAATTTGTCATTCAGATACAAGAGGCAAGAGAAGCATGAGGGGGTAAAACAGGGAAAAGAAATCATAAGGAACTTATCAAAGTTGAGCTATTTACATTCCTACATGGAAAAACAATAATTGTAACTTATGAAACTCTTAGTATGAGAATAGTTGAAGGGAATAGTAATGTACATATATATATATATAGATCTATCTATGTCTATATAGGAGGGTATATGGGCATATGAATACACATGTCAGTGTATGTGTGTGTGTGTGTGTGTGTGTGTGTGTGTGTGTGTGTGTGTGTGTGTGTACAGGTATACATAGGTAGAGGACACAGGACCAATTGAATAGGAAGGGATGATACTTAAAAGGTGAAATTAAGAGGTGAGAGAGGAATATAATGAGAGGAGATGGGTAGAGACAGAATGAGGTAAACTATTTCATATAGAAGAGGCAAGGGAAAATGGTTACAATGGAGGGGAAGAACAGGAAGGCAAAAGCGAATGGGTCAACCTTATTCTCATTGAATTTGGCTTTGGGAGGGAATGACATACACACTAAATAGGGTATCTCACCCTATGGGAGAGTAGGGGGAAGGGGGTGAGTGGGGGGATGATGGAAGGGAGGGCAGGCTGTGGGGAAGGGGATTTGGAAGCACCCACTTTTGAAAAGGGACAGGATCAAAATACAGAAAGAGCAAGTGGGAGGTGGAATAGGAGGGAAGGAAATATAGTCAGTCTGTTACCATATATCCACTATGGAAATATTTTGCATAGCTATACATGTACAACCTATATAGAATTGCTTATCTTCCCAGTAAGGCTGGATGACAAAGGAGGAAGGGAATGGATTTGGAATTCAAAGTTTTAAAATCAAATGTTTAAAAATAGATATGTATATATACATACTATTATTAATATTATTTTACATGTAATTGGGAAATAAGATATATAGGCTCTGGGGCATAGAGATCTACCATGCCCTACTGGAAATTTGGAGGGGGCATGGGGGAAGATAAACGAGAGAGCAGATTGGAGCAGGGGATATCCAGTGGGATTGCTATTTTTGGGTGGTGGGTAGGGGAAAAACAGGGAGAAAATTTGTAATTCAAAATCTTGCAGAAATGAATGATATAAACTAGAAGTTAATAAAGCATTTGATAAAATAAAAAAAAATTATTTCTGTTTGAGTATTGTTTGAACTACATGGATTCTAATATCTCTTTCAACTCCTGAGATTCAGAGGTCAAATATGCTATTCATTTTTTGTTAATATTCTTGTTTGATGATGTCTATTAAAGGTTTTATTTATTTGAATAATACATTTCTTACTCCATTTGTATATGAAAATATTTTGGCTTCAACGAGGGACCCTATACCTGGTATCTTTGCCAGTCTGCCTATTACCATGTGGAAGAATGCTCAGTCTAAGACTTAACTTTGTTCCATTATATCCATGGAAATTTAATTCACAGTTAAGCCATATCATTTGTATGCATTGGCAAGTTAATTATTTTATTCAGGGGTGTATTGTTAAATGTTTAACAATAGGATTGCCAAGGGAAAAATGTACTCACAACACTTTTAAGTTTAATATGCATTAACATTTTCTCCACAACTTTATTAAATTTACAAAAATCAATGAAACTTTAAATTAAGCTATTACTTGTAGCATTTGTTCATTTCTGAGGTGTAAATATACTCATGCTGAAAATTTAACAGTTGACTCTTGCACACAGGTTAGTAAAGCCCCATCTCACTTGATTTCATGGTGTTATGGCGTAAATCACACTTTGATTTGTTTTTTGACTTGTAAGCTTAAAGGAAATGTAATTTTCCACTAAGAAGATTAATGATATTTCTTAAGAGAGTCAAAGTTCTGTTTGCCTCATATATCTGTTAAGCTGTGGAATCCATTTAAGCTCCTCACTGTATTATCACAGTTGAGAAAGGAGAAATTGTGAAACAGTGACTTTTCTTAGAGGAATACAGTAGCTTTCATGATTTCCAGTAAACAGGCAATTGGTAAAAAGCTACTGTGTGTAAGGCATTGTGATAGGGCCAAAAAATGAGTGGCAGTTGTTGGCCAAGAGCTTGCAGTCTGATAGAGAAGATAAGAAATGTGCAACAAATAATTTTCTTTTTTAAAATTTTAATTAGATTTTTATATCCTCATACTTTTCCCCAGTACCACTCTCCCTACCCAAGAGTCATCCCACATAACAATTAATAGTTTGTAAAGACTTTAAAAAAAAGAAAGAAAAAGAAGTAGAAAATATTAGCACAATCAATCAATGCATAGAAACCCCCCCCAAACCTGGGCAATATGCCATAACTCTAGATCTCTTACCTCCATGAAGAGGTGGTTTGGGAATGTTCTTTCATCTCTTCTTTTGAGTCATGCTTGTACTTTATAATTTTGCTATATTCACTTTCAATTTCTTTTGTTTATTCATTCTGTTTACATAATAATCATTGTGTATTTTGTTTTCTTGGCTCTAATTATTTCACTTTGCATCAATTCATATAAATCTTTCCTTTGTTCTCTGTATTCATCATATATGTCATTTACAATATTTTCTTAAATCTATTATTTATTTATTTTAAAATTCCTTAAAATTTATTTTGAGTTCCAAATTCTATTTCCCCTCTATATACTCCCCCATCCATTGAGAAGGCAAGCAATATGATATAAATTATAGGTGTGCATCATGTAAAACATATTTCCATATTAGGTATGATGCAATAAAATAAAAAAATAAGGCGAAAAAAGTACATTTCAGTTTTTACTCCAAATTCATAATTCCTCTCTCTGGAGATGTATGGCATTTTTTGTCATGGCAGAATTGTCTTGGATAACTGTGTTGCTCACAGTAGCTAAGTTTCTCACAACTGACCATCATTACAGTATTATTCTTGCTATGTACAGTTATCTCCTAGTTCTGTTCACTTCATTCTGCATCAATTTATTTGGGTCTTCCCAGGTGTTTATTTGTTTGTTTGTTTTTAACCAATCACCTCATCATTTCATACAGTGCTATAATCTTTCATTACAATCATGTACCACAATTTGTTCAGCCATTCCCAAATTGATAGGTATCCCCTCAATTTCCAGTTTTTTGCCATTACACAAAATGAACTGCTATAAATATTTTTGTACTCATGGGGTCCTTTTCCTTTTCCTTTGATCCCTTGAGAATACAGATTTAGTAGTGGTATTGCTGGGCCAAAGGATATACACTGATTGATAGCCTTTTGGGCATAGTTCCAAATTGTTTTCCAGATGATTTGGATGGTTCAGAACGCCATCAACAGTGTGTTGGTGTCCCTGTTTTTTCACATTCACTCCAACATTTGTAATTTTTCTTTTCTGTCATGTTAGCCAATCTGATAGGTGTGAAGTGATAACTCAGGGCTATTTTAATTTTAATTACTCTAATCAATAATGATTTAGAACATTTTTTCATATGATTATAGATAGCTTTCGTTTCTTCTTCTGAAAACTACCACGTGATATCCTTTGACTATTTATCAGTTAGGGAATGGTGTGTATTTTTATAATTTTGACTCAATTCCCTACATAGTTGAGAAATGTCAGAGAAACTTGATGCAAATGGTTTTTTTTTTTTAATCAGAGAACCTTGCTATAAAAATTCTTTCTGAATTTCCTGCTTTTCTTCCAATCTTGGCTGCATTGCTTTTATTTGCGCAAAAAAAAAATTTAATTTAATGTAAGCAGAATTATCCATTTTATATCCTGTAATGCTGTTTCTTGTTTGATCGTAAATTCTTCCTTCATCAATAGATGTGACAGGTAAACTATTCTATTCTCCCCTAATTTGCTTATGGTATCACCCTTTATGTCTAAATCATGTGTCCATTTTGACCTTGTCTTGGTAATTATTTCCAATTTATCATTTATAGAGTTTGCATTAAATATATTTGTTTGCATTTTGTCTCTCCATTAGATTGTAAGCTTCTTCAGGGCAGGAGCTATCCTTTGCCTCTTTTTGTGTACTCAATGCTTAGCACAGTGCCTGGCCCATAATAGTCACTTAGAAAATATTGATTGATTGATTGATTGGACTTTGCATGTTATTCTTAGGTCACATCCCACATCTAAACTCACAGTAACAAGACTGCAGTCCTCATGCTCTGATTCTGTATTCCTTATGCATTCTCAAAGCAGGAAAGTGGTCTATAACATGGCTTCCATATCCATTACCATCACTTCCTTAATATTTTTAAATACCATAGTAGAATTTTTATATCACTAAATAGATTTCTATAGAAATTATGGAACTATTGAGCATCATCTTTAGAAATTGAGATTATATTGAATAAAAACTACAGTGGTTATAGCCTGCCTGTTAGGATACTGACTTTTTCCCAGGTGTTGTTTCTGTAAAAGAGAAAGCCTGGGGCCAGTTTTCACCAGTGAATATCATCTCTAGTAGTCTGACTAGCAAATCTTTCCACTGCCTGCATACTAGTGCAGACTAATGGTGCCCTAAACTGAGTTCTTGATTTTTTGAGAATGTAAAGATAAGGCATAGATAGCTCCCTTATGCCCACCCCAAATAAATAGACTCAGAAGGAAACACATGTATATAGGCACACACACACACATACACACACACATCAGCAAAATTGTGGAGGGCTCAGGCACTTAAATAGAATTTTCACCTCACAATTCTCAGACATCCTAGCTCTGCACTATCTTATCTCAGCTGATCACTAGTGTGATATGTATTTCTGCTACTGGTTCTCATATATGAATGAATACATGAATAAGAAAGCATTTATTAAGCACTAGCTATGTGCTAGGTATTGTGTTAGGTGCTGGGATTATGAAAGTAAGCAAGCAAGAACCTTCTTTTGAGGAGCTTATATTCTAGTAGGAAAAGTCAATACATAAAAGGAATCCAAAGTTGGAAATTCAGGATGTGTGTGTGTGTATGTGTGTTGAGCTCCTTGATAAAAGAGACTTCCTATTACCTTTTTTTGTTATCTCCAGTGATATCACAGTGCCTGATATATGGTAGGTGCTTAATAAATATTAACTGACTCTATGTATATATAAACATTTATACACATGTATATGTGTATGTACATTTACATAATATCTTATAGTTAAGTGCACATGGTATTTACATATAACCCGGACTTCCATTGTATCTAAAAGCCCTAAGAATCTCTGTATGATGAACAACATACATGATTAAACATGGTCTGAGGTAAAATCATAAAGCAGAGAATAATAAAAGAATGGTAACTGCTGAAACATGGTACTAGTTTTATTTCCTAAGTGGAGATTATGTCTTTTCAGCCTCTTTATGCTTAATAGCTGACTCTGATAATTTTAATTACATGGTAGGTCTGGCTTTTGCTGAGCACATGGATATATTAGTTCCTGTTTGGCCTCTGTATCCAGGAGCTTGAGGAGATTTCTGTATTAGCCATGACATGCTTATGTTTTCACTGAGTTTTAAAAGATCAGACTTAATTTCTTACATATTCCAGCACATACCATTTATTAACTTTTAAGAAGTAAGGCCACAGAAAGAAATATTTTAAATTTTTTAAAATTAAAATTTTTTAAATTAAATATTTAAAAATTTTTTAAGAAATAAGGCCACAGATTTAGTATGCTGGGGTTTTATTGTAGTACACAGGCCTAGGTTAAATCTCACCTAACAGTGTTAGTAGAAGCTGTCGTTAAGTACACTTAGGTTACAGGTCAAATTCCTAGTGGCTACTAAGGAGAAATGAATGTACAGTATAGTTTTATGAGAGTTGGGAGATGCCAGAGAAAGGATAACTCATTACAATGAGATTGAGTTTTAAGGTGGCCTAAAGCCCCTGAATTATTATTAAAACTAGTGTGGTATTGATGGTTTTATCTAACTTCCCTTGATTTTCCCCCATTTTCCTTTTTCAGAGGGTGGTATGGGGGTGGGAAGTCCAGACATGTACTTTTAGTCTAGGAATAACTAGTGGAATAACTCCCTCCATCAGTTCAGATCAATAACTTGTCTGTACTTTATAGTCTTAAGTGGTTCCTAATACTTTATGTTCTATAAACCCCTTTCAGTTTAAAAAAAGTGTTGTAAACTTCTGGGATAATTTTATATACTACTCATGATATTCTTTTAGATTTATTCAATAAGTACTTAGTAACTTTTGTTATCAGAGAAATGTCTCCTCTCTGAGTTCATGTGGTAACTGCTGCCAAATAAATACCATAATTTAGAAATTATGATGGAGGGGCAGCTGGGTGGCACAGAGAATAGAGCACTAACCCTGGAGTCAGGAGGACCTGAGTTCAAATCTGGCCTCAGACACTTAACACTTACTAGCCATGTGACCTAGGGCAAGTCACTTAACCCCAATTGCCCTGCCTTACCCCCTCCAAAAAAAAAGCAAAAAAAAAGAAATTATGGTGGTTAGGTTTTATTATTATGCTCAAGCATAAGTTCAGGGCTCAGAGAAGTACTAAACAACTATGAGGAATCTGGCAGGGCTTTTTATAGGCAAAATTATGTCAGAGTAACAAAGAAATAATTCACGTACATAATGCAATCTTGTATATTTCTCTCAAACCATAAAAGTTAAAGAGAAGATAGTAGATCCATAATCCTATACTTCCTTCAAAGTCATAATTGAACAAACTTAAATAGAATCATAATCTTATTCATCCCATAAGGAAACAAATTTTGTCAAATAAACTCTATAGGTAAACTAAGTCAGGTTATAGATTACACCACATTTAGAGGATTCACAATATGCTGATTGAGGAAGAGGATTTACATTTAACCAAGGAATCTGGGAAAGTTGAGATTCTAGGGGCAGCTAGGTGGCACAGTGAGTAAAGCACAAGCCCTGGAGTCAGGAGAACCTGAGTTCAAATCTGGTCTTGGCCACTTAACACTTACTAGCTGTGTGACCTTGGGCAAGTCACTTAACCCCAATTGCCCTACCTTCCCCCCTCCAAAAAACAAACAAAAAAAAAAGTTGAGATTCTTCTTCTGATTTCTTATCTAAGGAATGTTTAAGGCCTTAAGTAAAATTTCACATTCTATGGGACAACTTTTAGTCAGGTGAGGTTAATATTAAGACAGACTTTTACTGAAGATTGTTGAGAAGAATGTACCTGAGTCATGATAAAAATATCCATGACATTACAATGGTAACTTTTACCCCCAAAAGCTTCAAACAAAAATATACATTACATAATTACAATGATAAAATATTAACTTTTATTCTACCCATAATTTCAGAACTGAATATAAAATTATAAATGTAATTAGAAAATACTCAAAATATTTTATGTGGGATGTTCTATATACAAATTAAAAGAAACAATTATATAAGATCTTATATGCTTACTATTACTAGAGAAACTTCATAACAAATTTCTTCATTTTACAGATTTTATTGAATGCAAATTATATTTTAATGAAAAAAGTAACAACTTGGAAGATATTTATGTTATAATCATATATAAGCTTAATTTCTTTGTTGCTAATGTTCTTTGTTTATTTGAACAAAGATTGATGATATTTGGCTTAACACCAAACAATCTTAAATCTGGTTTCACATTGAGTTTATTTCAGGATTTTGATTTAAAATAGTAATAAAATGAAAATATTTGCTCACTCAAATGTCTTATAAAATGGTAAGAGAATTTTATAAAGCCTCTTTCTGAGATATGGAAATTGATATTTTGTTTTTAGTCACCTATAAACTGACAAAAATGAGTAGCTTATTACAAAATTAAAACATTTGCTATTCCATACTTTAATGAACAGTGACTTATTAAACGATTAATGCCTTTAAGTTCAATTGCATCTATTGCTTCATTTTAAACAATTTTATATGTAGACCAGCTTTTGTAAGAAGACACTCCCTCTAGACATGTCTTTGTTATTTTCTCCGAGGGACCACACTCTCATAGAAATTCTGCTGAATGACTCGGCATCATTGCCAAACAGTTTATTTGAAAATACACCCGACTGAATAATAGTAATATTATCAGAGGATACATCTAAAGGGGAAGATGGTCTCAATAATGTGATAACAGTCAAAGAATAGTTTCTTTCTACAGAGCATTTGTGATGACTTGAAATGTACATTCCCAGGGATCATAGTTTTCTATCAACCTGATATTTGTGCAGCAACATTTGTAAAATCTGGATCATGTGATTACATAGCTAAGGAGGCACACATACAAAGGGGAACAAGGGAGCTATTCTGGCACATTGTGCAGAATTCAAATGAGAATATGTGCATGAGTCTCACCATCCATTGGGAGTTAGTTTGTGCTTGAATGTTGAACCATTGTGGGAGTTTGGAAGCAATCTAATAGGTTGAGACACTACAAAGGACATATTGTCAGTTGTGGTCAGAGTTTGACATAATCACTGCATAAATGCCAAAATCTTCCTATGCATGATTATGATTATTTGGGATCACTGCAGAAACAAAACTATAATGCTTCAAACATGTTTTTCACTGATGAAAAATTGTTTTCACTGATGAAAAATATTTTAATATAATTTGCCAATTATTTACTTCTTAGGGTACATTAAAGAATTTTTAGTGTGAACTCCTTAGACCATCACGGCAAACTCCCAAGGAGTCTGCAGAAAACACAAAATGGAAACCACTGTCTTCAAGAATGTGATGGTCTCTGAAAGTTTCAAGATTGCTTTTAGTGTGAATACTCAGCTATCAGGGTTTTTAAATTGCCTAACTTTTGTGAAGCAAGAATATAAATATTCACAAAAATGAATGTCAAAAACTATCTTACATGTAATTAGAAAAAATACTATTAAGAGAAAAAAGTTTAAAAAATTTTAAAAAGAAGGCAAATGTTTATTCCCCAGTTTACTGGGAAATTAAATATTTTTCCCCCGGACCTGGTTACATATATAGTATTTGTCAGCGACAGGACATGAACACTGGTTTTCCAGATTTCAAGGCCAGACCTTTATCCATTTAATCATGCTTCCTTTGAACCTCTTAACTCTTTTCCAAAGAAAAATAAAACTTCATTATTACTATAGAACTAAGATCTAGGAATATCTATTGCCAGCAATTAGATCTTATGCTTTGATCACCAGGACCTTACTAAAATTAAAATAGAGCTTTCATTTACTCAATAGGGCTCACTAAATTCTAGGATTACTTTCTATGATATACTCACCAATATACTACTCTTCCTGTTTGGTGACTGTCAGCAGTGCTGAGGAAGAGGGCACTGAGCCACTCCAAGGTCAGACAATGTTATCACCCTCTTATTGTGATGAGTAAATCCACTATTAAGCTTCGGACTAAGAGAAATGCCAATGAGTTGACTAATGCTCTAAATGTGTACGTGCAGATTCTCATATGTTACTACAAAATTTCAGCCTCTATAGCATTTTAAGAAAAGAAAAACACAAAGAACTGGGAACACATATATTTCTTTTATTTCAGTTCAAGTTTTCTCTTTTGGGGATTGGAAAATATCTTTACAAATAGTTTCTAATAAATCAATTTGTGTGTGTCTGAATGGGTCTGGGTAAAAGGAGTTGTAGACCTATATAACCTGAGGTGTACTGGGCCAGGGACTGAGTTGTAAAATATTTGTGACTCCATACATATAGTCTGCCTACATGTTACTTGGTAATCTTCTACTTTTAAGTTTTATTGATGTGTTTTGTTTTAAATTACAAACATTTCTAGATTACCCACATTCCCTGAGAGGTCTGTTGTGACAAAGTAAGGTAAGTAAGTAAAACTAATCATTCAGTGAGCTCATCTAAAAGGGTATACAACAGTCTGGCTCTGGAGCACCTTGACCCAAACACACTTCTTTATAAAAAAGTTTTTTGAACAGAACTCTGTTTTAATGTCCTTCCATCCTTCACCATATTAAAAAAAAAAACAACAACAAATTTCATGTAACAAATATTTGATTAACAAATTCCTGTAGCGAATACTAAACATACCTCTCTATTAAAAAAAATTAGTAGGACTCTGTTTTCATTCTCTCCCATCCTCCACCACATTTAAAAATATTTTTTTCATATAACAAATATTCATAGTCAAGCAAAACAAATTCCCTCAGTGCCTGTATACAACAATATAGCTCTTAATTCTGCCCCCTAAATCCCTTACCTCTCTGTTATTGATAGCGTATTTCATCAAGTCCTTTGGAATTATGGATGGTTATTGTATTGGTCATAGTTCCTTTAGTTTTCAAAATTGTCTTTAGAGTTTTGTTATCGTATAAATGATTCTTGTTCTGTTCATTTCATTCTTCATCTGCTTATAAAAGTCTTTAAAATTGTTTATTTTTATAATATTGATATAATAATATAAATTGCTTTTATGATTTGTACTATTTACTTTATTTGGTATCAGTTCATATATATATATTTTCACGTCTGTTTGCATTCATCTATTTCTTTACTTTCTTACAGATGAATAATATTTCATTACATTCATATCCCACAATTTGTCTACTGATAAGACATCTCTAGTTTCCATGTTTTGTTTTTCCTCACTAAAAGAACCGTATTTTTGTATTTATAGGACTATTTCCTCTTTCTTTTATATTTTGGGGTACAAATATAACAGTGCTATCTATAGCTGGGTCAAAAAGGCATAATTTTTATACCTGTTTTATAATTTTTTGTGTGTTTAATTCCAAACCGTTTTGCAGAATAGTTGTACCAGTTCACAAGTATACCTGTTTTCCCACAGCCCCTTCAAAATTTATTACTTTCCTTTTTGTTATCTTTGTCAATTTTATGGGCATGAGGTAGAATCTTACAGTCATTTAAATTGCAATTATAAAACTAACTGGGGCGGCTAGGTGGCACAGTGAATGGAGTACCTGGAGTCAGGAGGACCTGAGTTCAAATGAGGCCTCAGACACTTAACACTTGCTAGTTGGGTGACGTTGGGCAAGTCACTTAACCCCAATTGCCCTGCCTTCTCCCCTTCAAACAAATAAATAAAATTAGTGATTTTTTCATATAGTTCTAGTCTAGATGATCTGTTCCCTTCAAAGCTTCCATTAGTATCCTTACACCAGTTATCAATTGAGCAATAGCTCTTATTCTTATATAAATGACTTATTATAAATTTGAACCAGTTTCATTTCCTTAATCAGAGAAGCTTGATGCAAAATTTCCCTCAATAAATTATTTACCTATAAAATTAGCTCTGTAAGATTTATATATACAAAACCTGTTTTTAGTTGCATGTCTAATTCATTGATCTGCTCTTTCTCCTTTTTATTGATGTAAACATTTAAAGATATAAATTTGCCTCTAAGTACTTTGACTACATCCCACAAATTTTGGTATTTTGTCTCATTGCTCTCATTGTCTTTAATGAAATTATTGACTGTTTCTGTATTTTATTCTTTGATTCACTTATCATTTAGGTTTAGTTTATTTAGTTTTCAATTAATTTTAAAACTGTGCTTTAAAGGCCCTTTAGTGAATGTGATTTTCATTGCATTATAATGCATATGCATTATTGTAAAAAAAGATGTATTTGATATGTTTTGTTTTCTGAATTTGTTTGTAAGGTTTTTATGCTCTAATACATATTAATTTTATTCCACATAAGTTATTTATTTTTAGTTTGCAACATTCATTTCCACAAGATTTTGAGTTACAAATTTCCTCCCCATCTCTCCTCTACCCCCCACCCCAAGATGGCAAGCATACTGAATTTCCTTTCCCCCAGTCTATCCTCTCTTATGTCCCCCTTGCCCCCTCCCACCTTGCCCTTACTTTCTTGTAGGGTAAGATGTATTTCTATACCCCATTGCCTGTATATCTTATTTCCTGTATTGCATGTAAAAACAATTTTTTAACATTTGTTTTAAATTTTTGAGTTCCAGATTCTCTCCCTTCTTTCCTACTCATCCCCCGCCCCTGGTAAGACAAGTCATTCAGTATAGGTTTTACATGTCTAGTTATGCAAAACATTTCCATAGTCATAATGTGAAAGACTAACTATATTTCCTTTCATCCTATCTCACCCCCCATTATTCTATTTTCTGCTTTGACCCTGTCCCTTTTCAAAAGTGTTTGCTTCTGACTACCCTCTCCTCCAATCTGCCCTCCCTTCTATCATTCCTTCTCTTATTCCCTTCCCTCCTACTTTCCTCTAGGGTATGATACCCCATTGAGTGTGTATGTTATTCCCTCCTTAAGCCAAGTCCAATGAGAGTAAGGTTGACTCATTCCCTTTCACCTCCCTGCTCTTCCCCTCCATTGTAAAAGCTTTCTCTTGCTCTTTTATGTGAAATAATTTACCCTATTCTATCTCTCCCTTTCTCCTTCTCCCAATACATTCCTCTCTCACCTCTTAATTTTATTTTTTTATATATCATCCCTTCATATTAAACTCACCTGTGTCCTCTATGTATACATGTACACACATATATACACATATACACATACATACATACATACATACATACATACATACATATATACATATGTGTGTGTGTGTTCTCTTCAACTGTGTTAATACTGAGAAAAGTCTCATGAGTTAGAAATATTGTCTTTCCATGTAGGACTGCAAACAGTTCAACTTTAATAAGTTCCTTATGATTTTTCTTTCCTGTTTACCTTTTCATGCTTCTATTGATTTCTGTATTTTAAAGTGATATTTTTGGTTCAGCTCTGGTCTTTTCATCAAGAATGCTTGAAAGTGGGGAGGCTAGGTGGCACAAGGAATAGAGAACTAGTCCCAGAGTCAGGAGGACCTGAGTTCAAATCCATCCTCAGATGCTTGACACACTTACTAGCCATGTGACTTTGGGCAAGTCACTTAACCCCAATTGCCTTCCAAAAACAAAAAGCAAAAAAGAGGTGATTGGTGAATTCTTTCAATTTCTATTTTACCCTCTGGTTCAAGAATATCAGGGAAGTTTTTATTGATAATTTCTTGAAAGATGATGTCTAGGCTCTTTTTTTATCATGACTTTCAGGTAGTCCATTAATTTTTAATTTATCTCTCCTGGATCTATTTTACAGGTTAGTGGCTTTTCCAATGAGATATTTCACAGTACCTTCTATTTCTTCATTCTTTTCGATCTGTTTTTATAATCCCTTGATTTCTCATAAATTAGCTTCCATTTGCTCTACTCTAATTTTGAAGGAATTATTTTCTTCAGTGAGCTTTTGAACTTCCTTTTCCATCATCTGACCAGTTCTACTTTCTAAGACATTCTTGTCCTCTTTGGATTTTTGTATCTCTTTTGCCATTTGAGTTAGTCTATTTTTTAAGATGTTATTTCCTTCAGTATTTTTGGGGGTCTCCATTAGCAAGCTGTTGACTTCTTTTTCATGATTTTTTTCATCACTCTTTGCCACAAATGTCCTAAAAGCTTGAGCCCACTTTTCCCTGGACTCTCTGTATTTGTGGAAGATTTTGTAAGTTGCAGAATTTTATGGGGATTAAAGAAAAACAACTGTTCTTACTAGACCACCTTTGTAATTACCCTTTTCTAAAACTTCTTAATGCCCACTGACCAAAATCATTCTCAATTTTTATAATTTTGGGAGAGAAGCACAGTGGGGGGGGGGGACTCATGCTATAGCATTAGAAAATCACCTCTGATTCATCTGTCAAAGTAGGAATTAGAGTAAGGATCCTTAGAGTTTATGTGAACTAAATTCCTATATTCTAATTTGACCACAGATACAGATTAAAATTGTAACATTCTTCACAATTGCATCGTATTATAGTGGCTCACAGAGGTTCCAGTATCAATCTACTAAGTAGTATGTTTAGTATTATATTTATAAAACTTTTATTGCTCACTTGCCCTGATTATAGAAATTTGCTACGAAAGGAAAAAAGGAGGGGTATATGTGTAACAATTAAATATATCATAACAGTGGAAAAATTCCCTTAGCTCTGTTTGATTCTAGGCATAAGTCATATATGATAGCCTAGAATGTAGTTACAGAGCATCAAAAGTAAGATCCAGGATTAAACAGGTGGATAAATTTCCTGTTCAGGAAAAAAATAGCATTTTGGGGAAACTGGGTCAGGAGAATCCCATCTTAGGCCATGCCAAGGCTGTCCCCTCAACTTTTTTTCCTAGGGACAGACATTCACCTGTCACAGTTCTCAGACAGCAGCACATGCTACTTTCTACCACTGGCTTTGTTACAAGTCAGACAACCATCCCTGTAATCAAAACTCAAAACAATAGTAAATTATAGTCCCAAATTTTGGGTTTGGTTTTTTTTTTTTTACTTCAAATAACAGAATTTCACTTGCCTTGGTCTAAGGCTTGAATATTATTAATCTCATGTTTCCCTAACAGTTGCATGAGAAGTATGACAATTTATATTTATTATCTTTCTCAGCTCTTTTGTGAGTAGGGATAATTTCATTCATTGTAGTTGTATCCCTGGTATCAACACAGCTTGGGGTCTAGGAATTAAACCCAGATCTTGACTGTATATCCAATGCATTTTCTACTCTGGCATTTGCTATCTAGTCAAGGTTTTAAAGTTATCTTGCATTTGTTATTAGCCGATACAGAAACATAAAACTTCTTCAGCAGAATATTATGAATTGTGTTTTCTTTTAAACATCAGAAATGTTATTTTATTACTGTTGATGCAAAATATATGATAGAGTCTGTAATAAAATATATTTTCTTAACCTTTAACCCCCAAACTTCATGTAAACATTTCTCATTTCCTAGTGTGTTACTTTTTTTTTTTTTTTTAAAGCAATTGGGGTTAAGTAACTTGCTCAAGGTTACACGGCTAGTCATTATTTATGCGTGGGTGCTCATTTTCTGAGGCCGGATCTGATCTCGGGTCATCCAAACTCCAAGGCCGGCGCTCTTACTCACTGCGCCACCTAGCCGCCCTTTAGGGCAATTGGGGTTAAGTAACTTGCCCAAGGTTACACGGCTAGGTTGTTTGTGCAGATTAAGTGTCGGAGGCCGGCTCCGAACTCAGGTCCTTCTGATTCCAGGGCCGGCGCTCTATTCACTGCGCCACCTAGCCGCCCCTCCTAGTGTTACTTTTATAACAGAATCCCAAAACTCTAATTGAAATTCTGGTCAGGAAAAATTGCGTCACTATCTATTATATGCAGATCAAAGATTTAAGATGCAGATTATGAGACCCAGTTCAATATAAAGTCAATTCTTTTCCTTGAGGACTAGGAGTGACACTGTGTGAGTGAATTGTCTTCAATAGTATCTTCAATTGTACCAAGTTGAATAGGTCCTCTAACCAGAAGCCATCACACTCTTATTTAACAGTGTGGTTCACAGACTGTACAAAACACCAGTGATAGTAACCCAAGACATATTAGGTAAAACATTCCAAAATCCTGTATTAGATGAAGGAAAGAAAGCATTTCTTTTCCCATAACCCTGAAATTTTTAACTTTCCTCCAAATGTCACTTACTTTTCTTTGAACTAACAAAGGACTTCCTTAAAAGCTAATTATCTGCCTCCTTAGTTTTCAGCTTCAGAGGGTTTCTAACTCTCTGCCTTTCCAGGAACCCTGAATTTTATCTTTTACAACTTCAGAGAGAACTCAATTTCTCCTCCTTGAAGATTTTTATTTCCTTCTGAGGGAGGGTCAGCTTTTCATTGGCCCTTAATCTAAGATCACAAAACATGTATTATGCTTTCTATGTATTATATATATATATATATATATGTATATTTTTAAAAATTATTTACTTATAGTTTACAGAATTCAGTTCCACAAGTTTTTGAGTTCCAAATTTTCTCCCACTCTCTCTCTTCTCCCCTCCCCTACCATGGCAGCATGCAGTCAGATATAGGTTCTACACATACCTTCACATTAAACATTAGTCAAGTTGTAAAGAAGGATTATAACCAATGGAATGATCAACAAGGAAGAAGTAGTTTGCTTCAGTCTGCACTCAGACTCTGTAATTTTTTCTCTGGATGTGGATAGCCTTTTCCATCATGTGTCCTTTGGAGTTGTCCTATAACCTTGTATTGCTGAGAAGAGCCCAGTCTATCAAAGTTAGTCATCACAGATATGATGTGTCTGTAATTGTGTACAAAGTTCTCCTGGTTCTGTTCCCCTCATTCAGTATCAGTTTATATAAGACTCTCCATGAAGTACATCTGCTGCTAATTTCTTATAGCACAATAGTATTCCATTACATTCATATACCACAACTTGTTTAACCATTCCCCAACTGAAGAGCATCCCCTTGATTTCCAATTCCTTGCCACCAGAAAAAGCTGCTACAAATATTTTTGTGCATATGGATCCTTTTCCCATTTGCATGATCTCTTTGGGATACAACCCTAGAAGAGGTATTGCTGGGTCAAAGGGTGTGCACATTTTTATAGCCCTTTGGGCATAGTTCCCAATTGCTCTCTAATGCTTGGATCAGATCACAACTCCACCAACAATGCAATAGTGTTCAAATTTTCCCACATCTCCAACATTTATCATTTTCCTATTTTGTCATGTTAGCCAATCTGACCAGTGACTTCTATTTATTTCCTACAAAGTTCTTGTACATAGTAGATTCTCACATAAGATTGATTTAGGTAGAAACTTGTAAAAAAAGAAAAGAAAAAACTCAATACTGACAACAATTTTTTCCCCAAAAAGTTGTCTTTATGGATTTTTTTTTTTTTTGGTTTTTGGAGGGCTATTGGGGTTAAGTAACTTGCCCAAGGTCACACGGCTAGGTTTTTGTTTGTGTGTGTTAAGTGTCTGAGGTCGGATCCGAACTCAGGTGCTTCTGACTCCAGGGCCAATGCTCTACTCACTGCGCCACCTAGCCGCCCCTTGTCTTTATGAATTTATACCTGGGATTCAAATGTTTCACTCTAGACTGTTCATTGAGTACTTTCTATGTGCAAGGCACTATTCTAGGGCAAAAATATTGTAGGAGTAATTCCTTTTTAGAAATTTGCTGAACTAGATTATTTTTGAAGTCATTTTTAGGCCTTATGAGCCTAAGAATCTGAATCAGTCCTTAGAGGAGGAGAGGAATTTTAGCAGATAGATTTGGGGCAATGGAGGTTATGATTGACTGTCCAAAAAGCCACTGACCAGAGAAAAATAAGGGAAAACATAAGATTGAAAGTAAGGCAAATTAACCCACTAAAAATACATATAAAGTTGCCCTTTTATATCTATAATACATGCTGATTGTTTAGTCAGGGAAGAAAGGAACCATGAAGGTTTCACCTGCCTGGGGATAAGACTGCTTATGGAAGGGTACTTTGTTGACAATAGTATAGTGTCTTCAAGAATGCTCTTTATGTAAAGGTTATTCTCAAAAATTTTGTCAAATAAGAAAGTAGATGTACTTTATTTATAATAGTAATGATTTCTCTAGATCATCTCCTTTTGGCAAAATTATAGTGTGTGACTTTTCCCCAAGTTTTTTATATCCCCTTTCAGATAGCTTGTGAATTGATCTAGTGTAATCAAATCTTGTCACTTCCAGGCCCATTCAAGCTGCTTTTTTTTCTTTGTTATGTTTGAATTAAAATGTGATAGCTTCACAACCGCATTTCTTTTGCTCTTTGATGTACAGTGTTCCATAACCTTCAGTCTTTTAATGTAGCCACTACCAGATCTTGTATGATTCTAATTGTACCTCTGCTATATTTGAATTGTTTTTTTTTTCTTGTTGCTCATAATATTTTATCCTTGAGCTGGTGGCTTTGAAATTTAGCTATGATATTCCTGTAGGTTTTCCTTGTAGGATCTCTTTCAGGTGGTGATTGGTGGATTTTTTCTATTTCTACTTTCTCTTCTTGTTCTAACAATTCAGGATAATTTTGTTTAAGTATTTCTTGTATTATTGTATCAGGATTCTATTTTTGATTGTAGCTTTCAGGCAATCTGATTATTTTAATATTTTCTCTTCTTGATCTGTTCTCCAGATCAGTTGTTTTTCTTTTTCTTTTTGTTTGTTTTTTGGAGGAGGAAAGGCATGGCAATTGGGGTTAAGTAATTTGCCCAAGGTCACACGGCTAGTAGGTGTTAACTGTCTGAGGCCGGATTTGAACTCTGGTCCTCCTGACTCCAGGGGGTTGCTCTATTCACTGTGCCTCCTAGCCATCTCGTCCCTCTTAACTTTCTTGTAGGGCAAGATGGATTTCTGCACCCTGTTGCCTGCATTTCTTATTTCACAGTTGCATGTAAAAACAATTTTTTTAACATTTGTTTTTAAAACTTTGAGTGCCAGATTCTCTCTCATCTTCCCTTCTCACCCCACCCACCACTGAGAAGACAAGGAATTTAATATAGATTACACATGTGTAGTTATGCAGAACACATCCATAGTAGTCATAATGTGAAAGACTAACTTATATTTAATTCCCTTGATCCTCTCCTGCCCCCCCATTTATTCTATTTTTTCCTTTGACCCTATCTCTTTTTTAAAGTGTTTGCTTCTGACTATCCCCTTCCCCAATCTTCACTCCCTTCTATCATCCCCCCCTTATCACCTTCCCCCTTATTTTTCTGTAGGGTCAGATATGCATGTGTGTGTTATTCCCTCCTTAAGCCAAATCCAGTGAGAGTAAGGTTGACTCATTCCCTTTCACCTCCCTGTTCTTTCCCTACGTTGTAACTGCTTGCTCTTGCCTCTCTTATGTGAAATAATTTACCCTATTCTATCTCTCCCTTTCTCCTCCCAATCCTCTGTCCATATATATACATACATACAGACACACACATATACACATATGCACCTACATATATACACACATGTACATGCATACATAAATATATGTGTATATATACATATACACACATATACATGCACACATAAATATATGTGTATATATACATATACATACATATGCATTCATATGTAACACACATATTGCCTTCAACTATCTTAATACTGAGAAAAGGCTCAAAGTCTTATGAGTTACAAATATAATCTTTCCATATAGAAATGTAAACAGTTCAACTTTAATAAGTTCCTATGATTTCTCTTTCCTGTTAACCTTTTCATGCCTCTCTTCCTTCTTGTGTTTGAAAGTAAAAGTTTCTGTTCAACTCTGGTCTTTTCATCAAGAATGCTTCAGAGTTCTTTATTTCTTTGAATGTCCATATTTTCTCCTGAAGTATTGTATTCATTTTTGCTGGGTAGGTGATTCTTGGTTTTAATCCAATCTCCTCTGACCTCCAGAATATCTTATTCCAAGCCCTCTGATCCCTTAATGTAGAAGCTGCTAGATCTTATGTTATCTTGATTGTGTTTCCACAATACTCAAATTGTTTCTGCCTGACTACTTGTAATAGTTTTCCTTGAACTGGGAACTCTGGGATTTTACTATAATATACCTAGGAGTTTTCTTTTTGGGATCTTTTTCAAGAGGTGATTGGTGAATTCTTTCAATTTCTATTTTACCCTCTGGTTCTAGAATATCAGGGCAGTTTTCCTTGATAATTTCATGAAAGATGATGTCTAGGCTCTTTTTTTGATCAAGACTTTGAGGTAGTCCAGTAATTTTCAGATTCTCTCTCCTGGATGTATTTTCCAGGTCAGTTGTTTCACCAATGAAATATTTCACATTGCCTTCTATTTTTTCATTCTTTTGGATCTATTTTATAACATCTTGATTTCTCATAAAGTCATTAGCTTTTGCTCCATTCTAATTTTGAAGGAATTATTTTCTTAATTTAGCTTTTGGACCTCCTTTTCCATTTGGCCAATTTGGCTTTTTAAGTCATTTTTCTCCTCATTGGCTTTTTGGACTTCTTTTGCCTTTTGAGTTAGTGTATTTTTAAGATGTTATTTTCTTCAGTACTTGGGGAAGGGGGTCTCCTTTAGCAGGATGTTGACTTGTTTTTCATTATTTTTTTTGCATCACTCTCATTTCTCTTCCCAATTTTTCCTACACTTCTCTTATTCAATTTTCAAAACCCTTTTTAATCTCCTCCATGGCCTGCAACAAATTCATATTTTTCTTGAAGGCTTTTGATGGAAGAGTTTTGACTTTGTTGTTTTCTTCTGCTTGTATGTTTTATTATTTTTTGTCACCAAAGAAAGATTCTATAGTCTGATTTTTTTCCCTCTCATTTTCCAATTACTTGACTCGAGCTCTTTGCCAAAGCAGGACTCTGCTTTCAGAGTGAAGAATGCTCTATCCTAAATTTCTGGGGTTTTGTGCAGCTGTTGTCAGAGCTACTTCTAGGCACCTATAAATTTTCAGTTCTTCTAAGGTGATATGATCAAGGGAGAGGTGTTTACTCCTCTCTTGACCTGTGGTCTGGTCTGTGTGTGACCACAAGCACTCTTTTCTGCCTCAGAAGTATGAGGGGAACTCCCGCTCCACAACCACCACAAACTCTGTGATGCCAGCACTCCTCCTCATACCAGGACCATGCAAGACTGCAACCCAGATCTAAACAGGGCAGAGGAAGAGAATTCTTTGCCTAAGAGGTCCCTGCAATTGCCCTCTGAAAATTGCTTGATCTGCCACTATCTGTGAGCCTAGAGCTCAGGAAGCGGCCACTGCTGCTGCTGTCGCTGCCACACACTGCCCTCCCCCCCTCCCCCACCTACCACCACCACCCTGGGACTAGGACCAGAGCACACTCTTCTTTCATCTGGGTCCAGTAGAATTTCCCCACTCACCTTTTACTTTGCTTTGGCATTTGTGAGTTGAGAAGTCTGGAAACCACCACAGCTGCTAGTGATTCAATCCCCTGAGGCCAGCTCTGGATGGTCTTTGCAGCATGGCCCTTGCTGGGCTGTACTCCACTCCCAGCCCAGTGCTACAAACCCTTCCTGTCAGGCTGTCTTCAGCTGGAGATGTTTCACTCTCTCATTTTGTGGACTCTGTAGCCCTAAAATTTATTTAGAGTCATTTATTAGAAGGTATTAGAAGGTGACTGGGGGATAAGCTCAAGTAAGTTCCTATATTTACTCTGTCATCTTGGCTCTACCCCCTGATTATTCTTATTTAAAATTTTTTTTTCTCAGTCTCTTTTACTTGATTTTTATAGTCTTTTTAAAATTCTTCTATGAATTCTTTTTGGGCAGGTAACCATTTGACATTACTCTTTGGGGTAGAAGAAGGTTTTTTTACTTCATTATCCTCCTCTGAAGATGAACACCAGTCTTTTCTATTCCCATAGTAGCTTTCTGTGATTGGATTCTTTCTCCTTTGCCTTTCATTTTTAAAAAAAAGTCATGCAACTTATTGAAATCTCTAGTCCTGGGGTGTGGGGGATGGTGCCTCTGGCCTTAGATACTCTTTCACTTCTTTCCCTGTGGTCTGGAATAGAAAACCAAGAACTCCATCCTCCTGTAAGTGCTATAGCCAGCAGAGTACCTTCCCCATTGTTTCCATACTCATAGGATGTTTGCTGTTTCCTTCTTGCCCCACAGCTGGACCTGGTGTCCCTTATCAACAGAGGTTTCCTATGTTTCCATAGTTTTCCTATGGTCAGACACCTGACTCCCCACACTGTTCCAGAAGTTCAAAATTCCTGTGACTGGAGCCAAGCCTACCTTGCAACCCAGGTAACTACAAAGCTTGCTCCTTGCTGTTTCAGTAGAACTAGCCTAGATACTTACTCTTAACAGGGACCAAACCTTAGTCCTGAGATTTTTCTTTAGATCTTCTCCAGTTCCAGGAGGACTGCTGTTCTGCCCCAACTCTTTATTTTTATGCTCTGTGTTCTCCCTGGGTCACTATTTTGTCTTGTTGGTGGGGGAAATCTGGAGAGCCTGGAACTTTCTAACCTTCTCCACCATCTTCCCAGAATCCTCTTCCCAATTATATTTTTTGAAGAGTTGTTTTCTTCACTCAGTTTTTGTGCTTCCTTCTTCAAGCTTTTGACTTTTTTCATAACCCCCTTGTATAAGTCTCATTTCTTTTTTTCCCCTCTTTTTTTGGAGGGCAGTTGGGGTTAAGTGACTTGCCCAAGGTCACATGACTAGTTTTGTGTTAAGCGTCTGAGACCAGGGCCGGTGCTCTATTCACTGCACCACCTAGTTGCCCCATAACTCTCATTTCTTTTCCAAATTTTTCTTCTTGCTTTCTTCTTTGGTTTTTAAAATCCTTATTGAGCTCTTCCAAGAGGACTTTTGGGGCTTGAGACCATTTCACACTCCACTTTGAGGTTTTGCATGTAGTCATTTTGACATTGTTGTCCTCTTCTGAGTTTATGTTTTCATCTTCCTTTTTGCTGTAGTAGCTTTCTATCTTCAAGTCTCTTTGCTCATTTTTTATCCTATTTCATTAATTCTGTGGTGCAGGGGGCACTGTTACAAGCTTCTTGTGTTGGCCACCAGGGGCCTGGTCATTCACTTTCTGCACTGGGGCCTCTGGTTTGTTCATTGCTCTGGCTTGGCCCTGTATATTTGTGCCAGTTGTCCTGGCAGTTTTGGAGTTGGCAGTTTAACCACTGGGGCTGGAAACCTCACAGCTCTTCTGCTGTGCCACTGCACTGCTGAGGCAAGAATGTGGGGCTTTAGTTGCTGATCTGTCTTGTGGCTAAGAACCTCCTTCCAGCATGCCTGGACATCACCTGCACTGGACAGCACTCTGTTTTAATCAGGTGAGAGACTTCCTGCAGCCCTTCTAAATTATCTTGGGTTAGAAAATTGTCTCACTCCATATTTTTGTGGGTTCTGTCACTGCAGAATTCATTTAGTGGCTTGGTTTAACATTGATTCAAGAGAAAGTATGGAGAGCTCAGCAACTTCCTGCTTTTCCCTTATGTCTCCCTTAGTTTTGGAAGAGCAGATCTCAGGTCCGATGATATTAAGGGGTCTCTGCCATTTTATATTCTCTTCATTTAAAGTTTATAATGGCAGCTTTGTTGAAGCAAAATGAAATGTTGTAGAGATTTGAATATTCAGCTGTTTCTATAGTGTATTATTATTACCTCAGACTCCAGATTAAAACTTATCTTTCAGTTTGCTTTCCTCAATTTACATTGAAGGGAGAAATTTTCCATTATGTTATAGATGTGACATATTTTCACTTGGTTTGAGATGATATCAGATGCAAAGTTTCATTACATCGTTCTGTATCTTTATTGTGAAAAGAAATGTTATGGTCAAAATGTCCCCAGCTTATGGTCAAAATTTCCTTTCATCTTTTTTTTATAACAAAAGTTCACCTAAGTGTAAGGAACTATTTTATAAATGTTACTTTTAGATATCAAAACAACTGCTTTGGGGCAGCTAGGTGGCGCAGTGAATAGAGCACCAGCCCTGGAGTCAGGAGGACCTGAATTCAGATCTGGCCTCAGACAATTAATACAAAAACTAGCCATGTGACTCTGGGCAAGTCACTTAACCCCAATTGCCCTCCAAAAGGTAAAAAAATCAAAAATATAAAAAAACTGCTTGATGATATCTTTTCACCTTTACTAGCATATGTCCTAATATACTAAAATATGGTCATTTGAAAAGAAGGCCCATTGACCGACTTTGAAATATCATATTGCCTAGTGAAGTTCAGCGTTTGCAACCGGATACTTTCCAACATAGTAAAGCACTCTGTTGATATAAACTAAAACCTATTTTTGCCACAGTGTAACTGTTCATGTGTCCTGAAAGACAAATACACACGCATATGTAATGTCAAGCAAACAAGTACTCAGTGCCCTGTTTCAGTTGAACTTTGCCCATGATTATATCAAGTCTTTGTTAAGAAACAGGACTTGTGAAACCCACAGTGGAGGGACTTGCCAAAGACAGGAAGAGAAGGATGTAAGAGGTAGGTGGAACAGGAAGGAACTAATGACCAGGGGGAGAGAGCAGAACTCAGAAAGGTACAGTTTTGATGGCAGAGTTGAGAAGGAGAAAACTTGTGGTATCCCAGCACTCTGTTTGTTCTGTCTGTCATGATTTGTGTTTGTCATACTTTGTACAGAAGCCCTGGGACCTTACTGGAAGCTCTGAAAGAGGATTTTCTTCTTGTCTGTTTACAGAAGTCCTGGAGGAGGGTTTCAGAGGTCCTGGGACCATACTGATGATGTGTGTTGAGTTCCCAGACCTTGTTGGCGGGTCTGTGTTGATTTCACAGGTAGATAGTGAATTGATGATGCCAGCAATGTGTGTGAATGTTGTTTTGGCTCTGTTAAACTTTGCCTTCCCAGAAACAGAAATTGTGAAGGACTTGAGGTGGACTGGATACTGAGCTTCAATATGGAATGGGAACTGGATGAGGAGCTGGACAAGGAGCTGAGAGCTGCCTACTTTTGGATCCAGGTGACAGTTAGGTAAATTCAGGCAAAAGCTGGGACCATGGAAGAGGAACCATAGAATCTGAGAGCCAACCTCGAGTCAAGATGGAAAGACCTCTCCTTGGGTACTTGGTGCTGACTGAGAAGATCATGATTTACTGTGGCCTAGGGGTGGGAGAACTTTGTACTCTGTACATTGTACCTCTTAAGGATGATTGGAAACTAATCTCCATTCAAGAAGAAAGAAGACTTTTAACTGAGAGATTAAGACAGTGTGACCTAGGGGTGGAGAACTTTGACCTTATACTTTGTATCTCTTAAGGAGGCTTGTTCCTTAAGGATGACTGAGTTAAGGACTCACTCACTGAATGATATCTTTTGTTTAAAACTGTGTGAACAGTTTGGTGAAAACTATGTGGCCACTTTAGTGATAAGTTGTTATGTTATAACATTTTGAATGCTGTACTTTGGTTTCTGTGAATGTTTTGCTTCAATATACTGCTGAATAAATGGAGAGTTCACTATACTATGTGATCAGAAACTTAAAGCTGTTCACAGCAGCAGTCCTCTGGAAAGCTACTCATTTTTGGCTTTACAACATATATGTGTATATGTATATACATATATATGTATAAATGAACTCTAAACAATATTATAGAGACAGCACTCTTAAAAAGTATTTATAATGGAGATAAATTTGTAAACTATAGCTGAATGACAATATATATGAATGCAACAAATGAATGAATGTAAACGCATTTATTAAGGACTTGCCTTGTTCCAGGCACTATGCTAATCATTTGGTATACAAATATGAAATGATGTTTCTACTCTCAAAGAGTTTACATTCTAAAAGCTGAAGACAACACATATTGAGAAGTGGTTGCCAGGGTGGGTAGGCAAGGGAGTCACAGAGATTGTGAATTGTTGTATATGAAGCAAAAGAGGTGGAGTGGTAGAATGAAAAGGTACCTTTTGTAGTATCCCGGCACTCTGTGGGTTGATGGCTAGATGCAGTGTGAAAGTGAAACATGGTGTGTGTCTAGGGCCAGGCAGTAGCATCTTGTAACACCAATGTGATACCTGTAGCAGCTGCTATGCATATGTATGCACATTTCCAAGGTAGATTTGCAAAATACAATAAAGGCAAAACCAAAATGTTTATTTGGAGCACCATTAGGATACCAGGAGGTAAGATTTAACAAGGTACTCATTACTAATCAGGGAATGCCTGCCATCCCAAGCCTTCTTTCTGTCAGGTCTCTCTATAAAAACAAGTCCCTCTAGGCAAGATTCCTTACTTGCCTATTCACACTGCTGTTCTCCCTCTTTGCTCTTTGAGCCAACTCCTCCCACTCACAACTTGCTTCTCTCTCTCTGCACTGCCTCACTCTCTCTCTTTCTTAGACAAGCTCCTCCCATACTCTGAGCTCCATGTGACCCAGGCTCCATGTGACTCAGTCTCCATGTGTTAGGCCTATAAATGGGCAGGGAAGATCTCCAAATTCCCTTAACCTTACACCTTCGTATATTATTTGATATTTTTCATTAAACTTAGTAAATGACTTCTTTAACATTCATTTGTTACCAAAGTCAGTGAAGAAAGACTTGTGAGAGAAGGAAGGCAGTCAGTGACAATCCATGAGATAGCTAGATGGAGTTCTGGGCGTAGACCCAGGAAGACCTGAGTTCAAATCTGGCTGTAGATATTAGCTGTGTGACTTTGCACAAATCAGTTACCCTCTATTTGCCTCAGTTTCCCCAACTGTAAGATGGATATGTTAACAGCACCCCCATCTTGTGGGGTTGTGAGGATCAGATTAAATAAAGTTATTAAAGCACTTACTAAAGTGCCTGGCACATAGCAGGAATTATGTAAGTGCTTATTCCCTCCCTCCCAGTGACTGTGGAGGCACATGTGGTTATTACATTGATCATAGTTTATCTTTGTTTTCCTTCACATTTTAGTCATTGTATAAATTGCGGTCCTATTTCTGTTAACCTCAGTCTTCATCGGTTTATTTCATCAGAAATCTTCTTAGGTTTAGCTAAATCTGTCCCTTTCATAAAATTATATTACATTCATATACTGCAGTTAGTTCAGACATCACCAGTTAATGGACACCTTTTTATCTCCAGTTCCTTGCTATTAAGAAAAGTGAAACTGTAAATTTTTTGTGCATGAGGATCCTTTCCCTTCTTCTTTGATCTCTTTTAAGTATAATTCTAGTAATGTTCTTCTTGGGTCAAAGACTATGCCCAGTTTAATGTTTTTTGGAGTATCACTCCCAATTGCTTTCTGTAATGGTTAGAATTTTAAATCAATATAAATTTACACCAAGAATACATTAGTATGTCTGTCCTCTCAGAACTTCACCAACAATATTATTTTCTTTTTTTTTGTCATCTGTGCCAATCAGATGGGTATGAGGTCAAACCGCAGAGTTGTTAGCATTTTTTCACATTGTTCTTGATAGCTTGCCCCTTTCCCCCAAATCATTTAATTTTAAATAATATTTTATTTTTCTCCAATTACCTGTAAAAACAATTTAAACATTTTTTTAAGTTTTAAGTTCCAAATTCTATTCATCTCTTCCTCCCCTTCATTTTACCTGGGACAATAATCTGATATAGGTTATATATGTGCAACCACATAATATTCCATATTAGTCATTTTATGATAGAAAACTCAAGCCAAGAAAGTAAGTTTAAAAATAGTATGCTTCTTGGGGTGGCTAGGTAGCACAATAAATGGAGCACTGGCCCTGGAGTCAGGAAGACCTGAGTTCAAATTCGGCTTCAGACACTTGACACTTACTAGTCATGTGACCTTGGGCAAGTCACTGAATGCCAATTGCCCTGCCTTTCCCACTCCAAAAAAAAAGGCAAAAAAATAGTATGTTTCTTACTCTTTGACCCAGCAATACTACTTCTAGGGCTGTATCCCAAAGAGATCATGCAAGTGGGAAAAGGACCCACATGTACAAAAATATTTATAGTAGCTCTTTTTGCGGTGGCAAAGAACTGGAAATAAATGGGATGCCCATCAATTGGGGAATGGCTAAACAAGTTGTGGTATATGAATGTAATGGAATAGTCTTGTGCTATAAGAAATGAGAAGCACAGGTGGCTAGGTAGTGCAGTGAATAGAGCACTGGCCCTGGAGTCAGGAGGACCTGAGTTCAAATCCAGCCTCAGACATTTAACATACATACACAAAAACTAGCCATGTGACCTTGGGCAAGTCAACCCCAATTGCCCTACCTTCTCCCCTCCAAAAAAAAAAAGAAATAAGAAGCAGACAGCCTTCATAATAACATGGAGAGACTTACATAAACTGATGCTGAGTAAGAGGAGTAGAAGCAGGAGAACATTATACACAATTACAGACACATGATATTTGTGATGACTTTGATAGACTGAGCTCCTCTCATCAATGCAAGGTTATAAGACAACTCCAAAGGACTCATGATGGAAAGGGCTGTCCACATCCAGAGAATTATGGAGTCTGGATACAGATTAAAGCAAACTACTTGCCCACTCTCTTTTTTGTTTTTTTTTTTTTGTTTCATTTTATTCCTTCTTTCTTGTTCCTTCCATGGTTATAATCCTTCTTTACAACTTGACAAATGTTTAATGCCAATACAGCCTGTATACCGCCATCGTCAGCCCACCTCATCAGAGAACTAAAGTGGGCAAGATTATTATTCATAAAAACGTTAGGTCAAGGTGTAGCGTATAAGAGGGAAAGCAATGGGCTACATTTTCTATACTAGAATACAACGAACTATCTCTTGAAAGCTAAGACATCCGAAGGAGGATTTAGTAGTAAATTAAGAATAGAGAGCTTAATTGAATTAGGCAATAGGGCGCGCACACACCGCCCGTCACCCTCCTCAACCAAAATACAGCATCCTAACTAAAAATCCAATAAAACAAAGAGGAGAAAAGTCGTAACATGGTAAGTGTACTGGAAGGTGCACTTGGAATACCAAAATGTAGCTTAATAAAAAGCATTTAGCTTACACCTAAAAGATTTCAGCTAACCCTGACCATTTTGAGCCCATTAACTAAGCCCCACCAACCCAAAAAACAATTACATATACCCATCCCATCAAAACATTCACCAATCTGAGTATAGGTGATAGAAAAGATAATAGGGAGCAATAACGCCAGTACCGTAAGGGAAAAATGAAAGATACACTTCCAGCCCTAAAAAGCAAAGACTAAACCTTGTACCTTTTGCATAATGATTTAGCCAGAAAAATCGGACAAAAAGTATTTCGCCCGCCTCCCCGAAATCAAGTGAGCTACTATAAAACAGCTATCAGAGCAAACTCGTCTATGTAGCAAAATAGTGAGAAGATTTTATAGTAGAGGTGAAAAGCCTATCGAACTTGAAGATAGCTGGTTATCCAAAAAACGAATTTTAGTTCAACTTTAAATCTAATCAAATTACCTTAAAACTTAACTTAGATTTAAAAGCTAATTAAAAGGGGGACAGCCCTTTTAATAACGTAGACAAACTTACCTAGAGGATAATGAATAACCTACACACATTGTTGGCTTAAAAGCAGCCACCAACTAAGAAAGCGTTAAAGCTCAAACACACCCCATATCTAATTCCAACATAAACACCAAAATCCCTAACTCCAACTATTGGATGATTCTATAAACATATAGAAGACACACTGCTAAAACTAGTAACAAGAAACCTTTTCTCCTAGCACAAGCCTACATTAGCAACGGAAACCCCACTAACAATTAACAACCTACTTACATCAATCTTAAACTAGCTAATTACCAAACAACTTGTTAATCCAACACAGGAGTGCACTTAAGGAAAGATCAAACAGAATAAAAGGAACTCGGCAAATACATGACCCCGCCTGTTTACCAAAAACATCACCTCTAGCATTCCAAATATTAGAGGCAACGCCTGCCCAGTGAGTTTAACTTCAACGGCCGCGGTATCCTGACCGTGCAAAGGTAGCATAATCACTTGTCTCCTAATTAGAGACTTGCATGAAAGGCACCACGAGGGTTTAACTGTCTCTTATTCTACATCAGTGAAACTGACCTTCCCGTGCAGAGGCGGGAATACTGATACAAGACGAGAAGACCCTGTGGAGCTTAAGATTCATAGTCTAAACAATAACATCCAATACCGCAAGGCATAAAATCATAGAATCCTAGACTATAACCTTTGGTTGGGGTGACCTCGGAGCATAAAATAACCTCCGAATGAAATAACCAAGATTTACTGATCTAAGTGTAACAAACCAGTAATTGACCCAAATTTTGATCAACGGACCAAGTTACCCCAGGGATAACAGCGCAATCCTATTCAAGAGCCCATATCGACAATTAGGGTTTACGACCTCGATGTTGGATCAGGACATCCAAATGGTGCAACCGCTATTAATGGTTCGTTTGTTCAACGATTAAAGTCCTACGTGATCTGAGTTCAGACCGGAGAAATCCAGGTCGGTTTCTATCTGTACCTTAATTTCTCCCAGTACGAAAGGAACAGAGAAATAAGGCCAACATCACAAAATGAGCCTTATGAACAAGATATGAATCCATCTAAATATCTTAACCTAACAACTTTGAACTCTAGAAACAGAGCCAATTAAGGTGGCAGAGCTGGTAATTGCATAAAACTTAAGCCTTTACATCCAGAGGTTCAATCCCTCTCCTTAATAATGTTTACTCTAAACCTCATCCTCTACATTATCCCAATTCTCTTAGCAGTTGCTTTCCTCACACTAGTAGAACGCAAAGTCCTAGGATATATACAATTCCGAAAAGGCCCAAATATCGTTGGCCCATACGGTCTATTGCAACCAATTGCAGATGCAGTAAAACTATTCACAAAAGAGCCACTACGACCCCTAACCTCCTCAATTCCCATATTCATTCTAGCCCCCATCCTCGCTCTGACTTTAGCGCTAACCATTTGAACCCCATTCCCCATACCACACCCACTTCTTGACCTTAACCTAGGTCTCCTATTTATCCTAGCCCTATCTGGACTGTCTGTTTACTCCATCCTATGATCTGGATGAGCTTCAAATTCAAAATACGCCCTTATTGGAGCCTTGCGCGCTGTAGCACAAACAATCTCCTATGAAGTAACCTTAGCAATCATCCTCCTATCAATCATACTAATTAATGGCTCCTTCACCCTAAAAAACCTAATCATCACACAAGAAAACATATGACTAATTATCTCCACATGACCACTAGCCATAATATGATACATTTCCACCTTAGCAGAAACTAACCGAGCCCCATTCGACCTGACAGAAGGAGAATCAGAACTAGTATCAGGCTTCAACGTAGAATACGCCGCAGGTCCTTTCGCAATATTCTTCCTAGCCGAATACGCTAACATCATAGCAATAAACGCAATAACCACTATCCTATTCTTAGGCTCCTCACTAAACCACAACCTCACCCAATTCAATACACTATCTTTTATGCTAAAAACCCTAGCTCTGACCTCCGTATTCCTATGAATTCGAGCCTTTTTTTTTGGGGGATTCGGAAACTGACTAATCCCTCTAATAATTGGAGCCCCAGACATAGCATTTCCTCGAATGAATAATATAAGCTTTTGACTTCTTCCACCATCTTTCCTCTTGCTACTAGCATCATCAACAGTAGAAGCCGGCGCCGGAACAGGATGAACAGTCTACCCACCCTTGGCAGGAAACCTTGCCCACGCTGGCGCCTCAGTAGATTTAGCAATTTTCTCTCTTCACCTTGCCGGAATCTCATCAATTCTAGGAGCCATTAACTTTATTACAACAATTATTAATATAAAACCACCTGCACTATCCCAATATCAAACTCCATTATTTGTATGATCCGTAATAATCACCGCAGTATTACTGCTTCTATCTCTCCCAGTCCTAGCAGCCGGAATCACCATGCTTCTTACTGACCGCAACCTAAACACCACATTCTTTGATCCTGCTGGAGGTGGAGACCCAATCTTATATCAACATCTATTTTGATTCTTCGGCCACCCTGAAGTCTATATCCTCATTCTACCTGGATTTGGAATTATTTCACACATCGTAACCTACTACTCAGGCAAAAAAGAACCATTCGGCTATATAGGAATGGTCTGAGCAATAATATCAATTGGCTTCCTAGGATTTATCGTCTGAGCTCATCATATATTTACAGTAGGTTTAGACGTTGACACACGAGCCTACTTCACATCAGCCACTATAATTATTGCTATCCCAACAGGAGTAAAAGTCTTCAGCTGACTAGCAACCCTTCACGGTGGAAACATTAAATGATCCCCTGCCATACTTTGAGCCCTAGGCTTCATTTTCCTATTTACAATTGGGGGACTTACAGGAATTGTACTAGCTAACTCTTCACTAGACATTGTTCTACATGATACCTACTACGTAGTGGCCCATTTCCACTACGTTTTATCTATAGGAGCTGTATTCGCCATTATAGGAGGCTTTGTCCATTGATTTCCTTTATTCATTGGGTGTATACTAAATGAGCTCTGAGCAAAAATCCACTTTTCCATTATGTTTGTTGGAGTAAATACGACATTCTTCCTTCAACATTTCTTAGGTCTTTCTGGCATGCCACATCATTACTCAGACTACCCAGATACCTATACAATGTGAAATGTCCTTTCATCCATTGGCTCATTTATTTCACTCACAGCCATTATCCTAATAATATTTGTTATCTGAGAAGCTTTTGGAGCTAACGTGAAGTATCAACTGTCGAGCTCACCACAACTAATATTGAATGACTTTATGGCTATACACCACCTTATCACACATTTGAACAACCCGTGTTTGTTAAATCCTAATACAAGAAAGGAAAGAATTGAACCTTCTAAAATTGATTTCAAGTCAATCCCATAACCTTTATGACTTTCACCTAAGATATTAGTAATAATTATTACATAACTTTGCCATAGTTAAATTATAGGTTTAAATCTTATATACCTTATCCTATACAACTTGGCTTCCAAGATGCTATCTCACCTATCATAGAGGAACTAATATATTTTCATGATCACACACTAATAATTGTTTTCCTAATTAGCTCGCTTGTATTATATATTATCATTCTTATACTTACAACAAAATTAATTCATACAAGCATTATAGATGCTCAAGAAGTAGAAACAATTTGGACCATTTTACTGGCAGTAATGCTAGTCCTAACTTCCCTTCCTTCACTACCTATTCTGTATATAATAGATGAGATCTATAACCCCTATTTAACAGTAAAAGCCATGGGACACCAATCGTACTGAAGTTATGAGTATACTGACTATGAAGATTTGACATTTGACTCATACATAATTCCAAACCAAGCTCTAGCCCCAGGCCAACTTCGATTATTAGAGGTAGACAACCATGTAGTCCTCCCTATGGAGCTTCCCATTCATATATTAATCTCATCAGAAGATGTCCTTCATGCATGAGCCGTTCCATCTTTAGGACTAAAAACTGATGCAATCCCAGGATGGCTAAATCAAGCCACCTTGACATCTACTCGTCCCAGAGTGTATTATGGACAATGCTCAGAAATTTGTGGTTCTAATTGTAGCTTCATGCCTATTGTATTAGAAATAACCACACTAAAATATTTTGAAAAATGATCCTCTATAATGCAATCATTTTTGAGAAACTAATGTAACACTATAAGTATTTCAGGAATTAACTCATTCCCTCAAAATAAATGCCACAACTAGACACTTTTACATGATTCTTAACAATCACCCTCATAATTATATCTTTGTTTTGCGTCAGCCATCACTTTACATCAACCCATCACTTCGGCTTTGAAGCTGCTGCCTCATACTGACATTTCATAGACGTGGTATAACTCTTCCTATATGTCTCAAATCTATTGATGAGGTTCGTATTTTTCTAGTATAATTAGTACTACTGATTTCCAATCATTAAGTTCTGGGTAAGACCAGAGGAAAATAATTAACTTAATTATTACCCTCATTATTAATACAGCCCTTTCTACAATTATTGTACTAATAGCCTTCTGACTTCCCCAACTTCACCTTTATTTAGAGAAATCCAGCCCATATGAATGTGGCTTTGATCTGCTAGGATCAGCCCGATTACCTTTCTCAATAAAATTTTTCCTAATTGATATTACATTCCTCCTATTTGACCTAGAAATTGCTTTCCTCCTCCCTTTACCATGAGCAATCCAACTCCCCACTCCAAAATCCATGCTAATCCTATCCTACTGCCACATCCTACCTCTAACTGCAGGATTAGCCTATGAATGAATCTAAAAAGGCCTAGAATGAACTGAATAGGTTTTTAATCTAACTAAGATAATTGATTTTGACTCAAAAAATCATGGTTTCAACCCATGAATACCTTATGATACCAATTAACCTTAATTTAATCATGGCATTCTCCCTAGCCTTAGCTGGAATACTAATTTACTGATTCCACCTCATATCAACACTTCTGTACCTAGAAGGAATAATGCTATCTTTATTTATGCTAATAGCCCTTCTAATTTCTCACTTCCACATATTTTCCGCATCAATAGCACCCTTAATCCTCCTAGTCTTCTTCACATGGAAGCAGGATTAGGCCTAGCACTCCTCAAAACTTCTACTAACTATGGTAGTGATTATGTATAAAACCTAAATCTTCTGCAATGTTAAAAATCCCAATTCCTACTTTCATACTAATTCCACCTACCTGATATTCCAAAAAACCATGAGTATGAGTCAATCCCACATCCTATAGCTTACTAATTAGCATAATTAGCCTCTCACTCTTATATCATAATACTGACCTTGGCTATAACTATAACCCCTCTTTCTGCATAGATTCACTATCAAGCCCATTAATCTCCTGCTGACTTTTACCACTAATAATAATTGCCAGTCAAAATCACCTAATTAAAGAATCTATTAACAAAAAAAACTTACCTAACTATACTAATCATTCTCCAACTATCACTAATTATAGCTTTCACATCATCAGAACTAATTATATTCTATTTTATATTCTATTTGAAATAACCCTTACCCCCACTCTAATCGTAATTACATGATGAGGAAATCAAAATGAATGATTCAATGCTGGCCTATACTTCCTATTTTATACCCTTGTAGGATCCCTACACCTCCTAGTTGTCCTACTCCATATACACAATAATTTAGGGTCCTTACATATTCTTACCATCTCTGTATACTCCCACACCCTAAACTTCTCTGCTTCTAACTCCATCCTATGATACGCTTGTATAATCACATTCATAGTTAAAATACCACTATACAGACTCCACTTATGACTATCTAAAGCACATGTAGAAGCCCCAGTTGCAGGTTCCATAGTCCTAGCAGCTATTCTACTCAAACTTGGAGGTTATGGAATTATATGAATCACAGTCTTCACAGAACCAATCACTGCTACCTTTATTATCCTTTTATTATTCTGTCAGTGTGAGGTATAATCATGACTAGCTCCATCTGCTTATGCCAAACAGACCTAAAATCACTCATTGCTTACTCCTCAGCCAGCCACATAGGCTTAGTAATTATTGCTGCCCTTATACAATAAACCCTAAGTTTTATAGGTGCTCCAACCCTAATAATCGCCCATGGGCTAACCTCTTCTATATTACTCTGCTTAGCTAACACCAACTATGAAAGCATCCACAGTCAAACCATAATTCTAGCCTGAGGCTTACAAATAATTCTATCTCTAATATGCACATGATGGCTCCTTGAAAGCTTAGCTAACCTAGCTCTCCCGCCTACAATCAACCTCCTAGGAGAACTAATAGTAACCGTATCCTCATTCTCATGATCTAACTTCTCCATTATTCTCCTAGGACTGAATACTGTCATTACAGCCCTCTATTCACTCCACATACTCATTATATCCCAATGAGACAAATTTGCTCATCACTTATATAAACCCCATCAATCCCTCCTTCACAGGAGAACACATTCTAATAATCTTACATCTAATTCCACTACTAATCATCTCTGCCAACCCCAAATTCATCCTAGGAATTACATACTGCAAATACAGTTTAACCAAAACATTAGATTGTGAATCTAAACATAGGAATTTAATTCTCCTTATATGCCCAGAAAGTTCCAAGAACTGCTGATTCTTGACTCCATACTTAAACATATGGCTTTCTTACTTTTAAAGGATAATAGTAATTCATTGGTCTTAGGAACCAAAAACTTTGGTGCAAATCCAAATAAAAGTAATTATCTACTCAACTCAACTGTTATTCTATCAATTTCCCTTCTAACCCTCCCCCTAATCTATAATCTCATCTTCCCTAATAATACCAATTACTTCCCTCTTTACTGTAAAAACACAGTCAAAATAGCTTTCTCCGTTAACTTGCCACACCTTCTCCTATTTATTAATATAGGCCAAAAATCATCAATTACCAATTGACAATGATTCTCAATCGGCCCATTTAACATTTCCATAAGCTTTAAACTAGATTACTTCTCCATTATCTTCATCCCAATTGCACTTTACATAACCTGATCTATCCTAGAATTCTCACTATGATATATACACTCAGACCCCTACATTTACCGATTCTTTAAATATTTAATTACATTCCTCCTAACTATAATCATTTTAGTATCTGCCAATAACCTATTTCAACTATTCATTAGCTGAGAAGGAGTAGGAATCATATCATTTATACTAATCGGATGATGATATGGAAGAACTGATGCCAACACTGCAGCCCTCCAAGCCATCCTTTACAACTGAATCAGAGACAGTGGCTTCTTCCCTTCTATAGCCTGATTAATAATTAATAATAACTCATGAGACCTACAACATATCTTTATAACTCACATAAACACACTAGCCTTACTAGGCCTCATTATTGCCACAACTGGCAAATCAGCCTGATTTGGCCTACATTCATGACTACCTTCCACCATAGAAGGCCCTACACCCATATCAGCCCTTCTACACTCAAGCACTATGGTTGTAGCAGGAATTTTCCTACTAACCCGCTTCCATCCTATAATAGAGACTAATAATACAGAATTAACCATCACACTATGTCTTGGAGCTATCACAACCCTATTTACCTCAATCTGTGCTATTATACAAAATGACATAAAAAAAAATTGTAGCATTCTCAACATCAAGCCAGCTAGGCCTCATAATAGTCACAATTAGACTCAATCAACCTCACCTAGCATTCCTTCATATCTATACCCATGCCTTCTTTAAAGCTATTTTTTTGGTATTTGTATATATCAGATGGCATATCACCATGGGGAAAAAGGGAGGAGGAGGAGGAGGGAGAGAATATTTGTAACTAACTAATTTGTGACTAAAATTTAATAAATAAATAATTTTTTAAAAATAGTATGCTTCTGTCCATATTTGAACTTTATCAGTTCTTTCCCTGGAAGCAAACAGCATTTTTCATCAAGTCCTTTGGGATTGTCTTGAATCATTGTATTGCTGAGAATAGCTAAGTCATTCCCAATTACTCATCATACAATATTGCTGTTACTGTGTACAATGTTCTCCTGATTCTAATAGCTTGTCTTCTAAGAACTGCTTGTTCATATTCTTTGACCATTTATCTTTAAAGCAATCTCTCTCTCTCTCTTTTTTAAAGCAATTGGGGTTAAGTAACTTGCTCAAGGTTACACGGCCAGTCATTATTTATGTGTGGGTGCTCATTTTCTGAGACCGGATCTGATCCTGGGTCGTCCCAACTCCAGGGCCAGCACTCTTAACTCACTGCACCACCTTGCCACCCCCATAAAGCAATATCTCTTGTTCATATATATTTGAATCAGTTTCCTAGAGATCTTGGATATCATGTCTTTATCAGATAACTTTTGTGTGAAAAGTTTTTTTATTTTATGTATTAAAGATTTTATATTTTATTTCCTGTGATGATCCTTTCTGTCCCTTATTTGGTAAATAACTCATCCCTGAAATGTAATTGTTTACCAATTGCCAATCCTGTTAGTAATCTATGAAATATAATGCTCCATTAAGTTTCCCAGCAGCCAGATTGTTCTCCCTGTTCCTCTCATTTATTTTTTTTAAATGAAATTTTGTTTTTTCAGTTAGCAAAAATCTGCCATCTCTTTCTCCCACCCTGCCCCTATAATTGAGAACAAAAGAAAAATAAAATCCATTTTACAAACATGTATAGTCAAGAAAAACAAAATTTTATTTGTTTATATATACACACACACACATATATCCATATGCATTGTGTATGTGCACAAACACGTGTGTGTGCACATATATTTGTTTCTAATTTTCACTGTCATTTACCCTTTTATCAGAATAGCATGTTACCACTTACCCCATAGTATTACCAACATCAGATTTTAATTATTTTTTTAACTCTTTTTGTCATCCAGTGAGTATTTTGAAGATTTTGAACTTCTTTCTCTTGTTTGACCCACAGCCTCTCTACTCTTATCACACACATCCCCTCCTATCTTGTCACTAAATTTTAAATAGTCTCCCTTATTAATGGCCAATCCTGTTAGTAACCTATGAAATATAATGCTCCATTAAGTTTCCCAGCAGCCAGAATTCCTGAAAAGATCAGAATCTAGGATGGGGAAAAATACAAGCAAGAAAATGACATTTAACCAGGAGAGGTTTTATAGATCACTTTTTGTTTATTTGACCTGAGTACACAGAGAACTTAAATTTTCTTCCTGATTTTATCTCCAAATTCATCATTTCTTTTAATACTTGTCTTAGGAAAATATTTGGACAAAATATATCTTTAAATTTTCTTTACAAATAATGTGATGGGGAAGGGTATACATATGTAAGAAAACACATGAATTGCTGGTTGTATACATAATAAATTGTTGTGACTATATACTACAAGAAAATTATAGTTCTTTTTCCTTTGCAGAAAAAAAAAACTACAAAATCTCTTATAAAATGGAGAAAAGGGGAGGCTAGGTGACTCAGTGAATAGAACACCAGCCCTGGAGTCAGGAGGACCTGAGTTCAAATCCAGCCTCAGACACTTAACACAAAAACTAGCCATGTGTTGGGCAAGTCACTTTACCCCAACTGTCCTACCTTCCCCACTCCAAAAAAGCAAAGAACCAAACAAATCATAAAATGGAGAAAAGATATTTCTTTGTAAGTTATATTACTTGTTCAAGTTTCCTTTCCAGAGTTATCAAAGACAAAACTACCATCACTATAAACCTTTAAAAATATCATTTAAAGACCATTTCTCACATGTTTATCAATTTGATATTTTTTTTTTACTTCCTGAGATGCTGTCATACTGTACTGACCATCAGAGAAAAGAAATCACGTTCAACCTATGGGTTTTTTTTTTCCTCCAATTTTCAGAACAATGAGGTGTTAGAGCTGCAGAGGATAAGAATGAAGGATGAAATACGAGAATACAAGTTTCGAGAAACCCGCCTCCTTCAGGACTACACCGAATTGGAAGAGGAAAATATTACTTTGCAGAAGCTGGTGTCCACATTGAAACAGAACCAGGTAGAGTTTTTTTTAAGGTTTTATTAATTACAGTCCAGATGAAAAGTGTATATTCTTAGTAATTGACTTTTTCTCATCTCAATAATCAATTTCTCAAATTTTGCCTTCATTTTTATTTCCTAAAATTAACATTTGTTAATGTTCTCTTGCTGCTTTGTCATAGGATGATAGTAGCTATGCATATGGAGCACAAGCTCTGACAGGCTGTACCACAGGAGAAGGTCTTCAAAGATAGACTTCATGACAAACTGTGTAATATTTGAGTAGCAGACCTTTTAAGCTCATAAAGGGTAATCACTGGAAGGATAACCACTAACTGATGTATTATTCTGGCCATAGCAAAACATGAAAACTTAGAGAGGATGCATTCTATCTAAGTAGAGCAAACTCTGATGCATAATAGATTTTTTTTACTCTTTAGATGCATTAAAGAATTAAATTGAACAAAACTCCTTTCCCCTACAAAATTTATACAGTGATATTTCCTTATACTTTTCTTGCTATTATTATTTTAATTGAAATGGTATAGTTTAATAGATTATTGTGTAGACAAAAGATTCCTCAATTTAGAATTTCGGTCTTTGTTGTAGTTTAGAAGTAAAAGAAATCTGTTTGTTGAAGAGAACTTACATAAGCACTAGAAGTAAAGAGACTGAACTCTGTTGCAAACTTGTTTCCACAAATATTTGGAATTATTTTAGCCCATAAAAAAATAGGTATTGGGGATATGGTTAGGAAAGTTAAAACATCTCTCATTGTTATTAAAATGGTTCTAATTTGTAGAATTCTTTGAGATCTCAAGGACAGAATTTACACAGTAAAAATCAAGATCAGATCCATTAAGAAGAAAAATGCCTATTTTCCTCTATCAGAAGAAATTGTCTTTCTCCTTTCTAGCTTGACTGAGATTTCAACTAATGCATACATATGTTAATATAATTTCTCTTTGTAAGGAAGTTTAGAAAACTGTATGTCCTTGATACGATTTTGTTGAATTGACAGTGAGAGGAGCTCTTTTCTTTGAATATTCAGTGTATGAAAATGCTTGTTAATATTTGTAATTCTTGAAGAAGAATGACAAAAGTAGCCAAATAGTTGGGGTTCACCTCTTAGCTGATGCCATTATAACATTCTGGACTAAATTTTGCTTCTTATTCTCTCCACAAAGGAGAAAATTGAGTGTAAGGCTCCTCCAAACCCGGTATCAAAATGTTGTCTTGTGCCCATAGACACTCCCCCACTGATTTTTAGGAATTTAGTGTTGGAAGACAATACTGACCATATTGTCAATGCTGACAATAGATCATTACTGAACTAATGATAAAGAGGTGATTTAATAATTTCAGTTCATAGAGTCCTGGAACAGCATTCAGTATTCATCCTATCCCACTTAAATAATTGATTGAATCTATGTAGTTCTATATGTGCATTGAGGAATGGTTGCATTTTATGTTTGCATTTTCAATGTTTCTCAGAAACCTTTGGGAATCAAAAAGAGTAAATTCTTTCCCCATCCCCCTTATGAAACACAACTAGGACTTAAAGCAGATTCACTAGAGTGAATTGGAAACGCTTTTTAAGAGTCTGTCACTGAGGATTTGGATTTTGAATTACCATTAGTTTCTGAAAAATCTAAATCTTCGGTGATAGATTGCATTGGCAATGTGTTTCTAATGGGCTGCAGTTAATTGAAGGTACACCTGCAGCAATCTCTTACTGAGTATTATTGGGTAGACTTTAATTTCCCTTGGGGGTAAATAAGGGCCAGTTCAAGTCATCCTGGAAAGACTGCTATGATTTCATAAGAATATTTGTTAACTAGGATGCTTTGTTTATTTGGCAATTTGTAGTAACCAATGGATCATTATTTCGGTTTCACTCTTCCTCTTTTAACAGTAATTGAAAATGGAAACTAATAAACAATTCAGCAGAAATAAATAAAAATGGAAACAGTTGTGTTGTAGTTCAGTTATTTCAGTCATGTTCTTTGTGACCCCATTTGGGGTTTTCTTGACAAAGATATTCCTTCTCCAGCTCATTTTGCTGATGAGGAAATGGAGACAAACAAGCTATAAGGTTAAAGACTTGCCCAGGGTCATACAGCTAGTCAGTGTCTGAGGCCAGATTTGAGCTCAATCAGGAAGATGAGTCTTCCTCACTCCAGGCCTGGCTTTCTATCCACTGTGCCACCTAGCTGCTCTGAAATAGTTAACTTGTCTTTAATTTCACTTTTATTTCTAAGATATCACATGATTTAGGTGGCTAGGTGGCACAGTGAATACAGCACCGGCCCTGAAGTCAGGAGGACCTGAGTTCAAATATGGCCTCAGACACTTAACACTAGCTATGTAACCTTGGACAAGTCACTTAACCCCAATTACCCTGCCTTCCCTCCTCAAAAAAAAAAAAAAAAGTAAAAAATAAATAAATAAAATAAATTTAAGATATCATAGGATAATTGCCCCAAATCACTGGCCAGTGAATTATTTCATCAGTTGCTAAATAATCACAACGGGAGCATTCTAGCTTATTCTTTGATAAGTAGGTATAATTTATACATGTAACATACATGTTATATACATGCATACATGTATACATAAATATACACATAACATACAATTATACATATGAGTTAGATATTGCTGTATTTTTCTGCAGTACATACTTTTTTTTTTTCTGGAAAGGCAATTGGGTTTAAGTGACTTGCCCAAGGTCAGACAGTTAGTAAGCATGTCAAGTGTCTGAGGCCGTATTTGAATTTAGATCCTCCTGATTCCAGGACTGGTGCTCTATTCATTGTGCCACCTAGCTGTCTCAAGTACACTCTTTCTTATGAGCACTTCTGTCTATCAAAAATTTCCTTTCTGATCAAAGTATATAATCTGCATTAAAATGTAGCTCTTGAAAAACAAAGACTTGATTTTTTTTCTTTCCCTCCAAATTCTCAATAACCTTGATTAGGTGTTAGATATTTCCTCCACAAATGAGTAATTTATATTCAAAATTCATTTGAAAAAAAAATCCTGAATATAAGGGTTAGTTCTGATTAACTTGTCCTTTGTCAGTTGCAGAAACAAATTAGAAACAATTTTCAGTTCTTCAACCATGCTTCATTGTATAATAATTTCATTCTATTTGTCAGAAATAGAATGGCTAGTTGAACAGGGACATAAGCAGCCACCTGCATATTGTAACTAAAACAGCAATATCTGCCCTAAAATATCTTCCTTTGTAGTGTGATATGAAGATTTGCAATCTAAGGCAAATCCCTCTTAAAAGAAAAATATGACATTTTTCTGGGAATCTTGGCCAAGAGATTGGTTTAAGGTTAGGGGAAATTGGGGAAGAATTGTGTTTGAATAAGGAAGAAGAGGCACAAAAAATCTGAAAACAGAAGTGGGAAGACTGGGTTTTAAGTCTTTTAAGAAGCAAGTCATGGGACAGCTAGGCAGTGCAATGAATAGAGCACCAGCCCCGGAGTCAGGAGGACCTGAGTTCAAATCCAGCCTCAGACAACTTGACATAATTACTAGCCATGTGACTTTGGGCAAGTCACTTAACCCCAATTGCCTCCCAAAAAGAAAAAAAAAGCAAAGAAGCAAGTCAGTGACAATGACATTCAGGCTTTTCCTCCTCCAATTCAACCCACTGCAGATTACAGCAGTAGGCCTCTAATCATTTTAGCAAAGTTAATCCATTTTGCCTAGGGTAAATGTCCATTAAAGGTCCATTCAGACCACTTTAGCATGATGTATTATACTTATCTACTAGCACATATTAGCATCTTGACAAAATGAGAGATAGTCAAGTTTTTGGCAGGCCTGGGAGGCTGGAATTAAAGATTCTAGGCATGATCTCTTAGAAGATAGAGCGAAATAGTAAGGATTCCTGAACTTCTAGGGACCTAAAATATGGATCCAGGAAAGATCCAAACAAATTTTAGGTATTTAACATTTTGCCTTAGGGTGGGCCTAAGCAGAATTCATAACTATTAATGACATTCAAGAACCTTTTTAGGAACCTTAGGACTGTAATGAGGACTCTATTATACAATATCAACCTTAGCACCACTTCAGCATGACCACAATTTCTTTTGCAATAACTTTATCTACACATCTGCCATGTCCACATTGATAAAGACTATCTCTGCTAACCCCAAGTTATTAACATTAAATAGACAGTCTTAGTCTACTGGTTTAGTCCTTTTTCAAGCTTCTGACCAGTCAGAGGCTGTATCACTCTTAAAGGAATTTATTTTTTAAATCTTTGAATTTAATTCTTTGGTTTCCTCTTAATTTTCTGCCACCCTAAATATAGTCTCTTTTGAACAGGTTTTCAACCTGCCAGTTACTGCATAAACAGACCTTGCTACATTGCTGTCATCAGTCTTTACTTAGCCCTGATATTCTTCTAACATTATTACCACCAATCACAGGTGCTGCTGCCTGAATTGAGAAATTATAGTTTATCTGAAGAGAAGAAACTTTGTAGAGGCTCTTGACAAAGTACACTGGATCCCCAATTAGCATACATCCAGTGTAAGTGTAAGGATAGGGATAGGAATGTGAGGAGAAGGGGGATCAATCGCTATTAATGGCTTGGAGTAAGGTCTATATAGACTCTTGTAGCTCATAGAAAGGAAAGGAGAAAATTCAGCCTGAAACTAAACCTTAAAACTTACCAGTTATTCTTAGAAGCTCTCTGTTAAAGTGCTTAACTACTCTGACACTTGAAGAAATATCCCTGTTGCTTCCTGCAGGCTTATAAAGGGGTATGGGGCTTCTGGGGGCTCCTTTAATGTAGTAAGAATATACATCTGTGCCCTGCACCATCATTTCACTCATTTATTCAGCAAACACTTAATATGTGCCTTCTGTGTGTAAAGGACTATGCCAGGGACTTGAGGAATTTACATAAAGGGCAAAAAGAGACAGCTACACAGCTATCTATAACCTAAAATAGACTGTCATAAGTACATGAGAAAAATAAAAACAAAATATTATGGGTGTTACTAGGAAGTAAAGATGGGTCTACTAGAGTTCTGAAATTCAGAGATGGGAATTTGAATTCCCTAGTATCCCTTACTGGATGGTGCTGTTTAAGTAGGCAAGGATTCGTGGAGCCCCTTATAGCTCTAGGTTAAGGATGAAACTAGGATTCTCCTTAAGTCTCTTTGAGAGTTAAAGACAGGATTCGGGCAGCTAGGTGGCACAGTGAGTAGAGCGTCGGCCCTGGAGTCAGAAGGACCTGAGTTTGGATCCGGCCCCAGACACTTAATGCACACACACACAAACAAACAAACAAACAAACAAACAAACAAACAAACAAACAAAACCTAGCTGTGTGACCTTGGGCAAGTTACTTAACCCCAATTGCCCTCCAAAAAGAAAAAAAAAAGACATAGGATTCTAATTTATGTCATTCTGGGACTTTCCTAAGTTTCAAAAAAACTTCATTCTAATCATGTTGCTAGAGTTTTGTAAATGTATTTCCATGGCATCATCTCCTCTGTATTATACTGATCAAACTATCCAATTAAGTACTTTCACAAAAGAATCAGTACCCATTAGATCCAGATTCTGCTTTTTTATAAGTAATACATAGTAATAAAAAGTCATATGTAAGTGCTAATTATGTTCCCATTTTTCTTAGCTCAAACCAATCCAATCCAAGAAACAATATGTATTTAATATGTACCTTACTATGTGAGGTTCTGGCCATACAAAGTTAAAGTTAAAAAGTTTTTTTTAAAAGGTCCCTTAGCTTTTGAGGGGCTAAAGTTCTGCTAGGCAAACTTAGCTCAGTCCAATGTAGGAATCTGGCAAACAAGGTTCTTTGCTATGTGGCAAATCATGAGGTACCACAGAAGGCTGCAGAAATATCTGTCACTTCATCTAAAAATACTGCTTACCTTTATCAATAGCACTAATTTACACATAGGTTTAAATAATTGACTTGTACTCTTCTGTTACTTAAATGTCTAAGTTCTTTTTAAGAAAAAAATTATAACGTAAAACTTCAGAGGAAAGGTTATTCCATTCAGCTAATATGTGCCAAAACTTTAGGCTTGTGATGATTTGAAAAAGCTTTAAAGTATGCAGGGCCCACAGAATATTTAATGGCACATTTTGTAAGACCCAAGTTTTAGTTTAATGACTGTTTTTTGTTCTATCTAATTTAGGTGGAATATGAAGGCTTAAAGCATGAAATTAAGCGATTTGAGGAAGAGATGGTATTGCTAAATAGCCAACTAGAAGATGCCATTCGATTGAAAGAAATTGCCGAGCGTCAATTAGAAGAAGTCCTGGAGACATTAAAAAATGAAAGAGAACAAAAGAACAACCTGAGGAAGGAACTCTCCCAGTATATTAATCTCAATGAAAGTGTGTATAATAATCATATCAATATCTCAGTAGATGGACAAAAATTTGCAGAGGATATGAGTGAACCAAACAATGATGACAAAATGAATGGACACATCCATGGGCCACTTGTGAAAATGAATGGAGATTATCGGACTCCAGGAAGAAAAGGAGAAAGTCTACACCCAGTGTCTGACTTATTCAGTGAGCTTAATATTTCAGAAATGCAGAAACTGAAGCAGCAACTTATGCAGGTAATATGCTTGGGGAGTTTGTTGGAAAGTGATGTTTTTTGCTTTAAAAAATCTATTCAGGGAGAACTTAAAAATCCAATGTAAGTTATGTATTGAACCAGAATTTCTTTCCAACAGAAGTTTCTTCATCATCTTCTAATTTCTACTTGATGGTATTCTAATTTAACAAATTAGAATGTGTGAAAGCTGCATATAAATTGAAGAGACACTGCAAAAAGGATAAAATGTAAAAGTTAAAATTAGCAAGTGCAAGAGCCAATGCTAAAGGAAAAAGAGTTGATGAGGTCTGCTCTGTCTAGTGCTATTGGTAAGAAAAAAGATTGAGTAATTTTCTCCTATGCAAACTGAGTAAAGGTACTAAAGACATCATATCCTTAGAGTTAGGAATCAATTTTAGGCAGAATCCCATTTTATTACTATTTTTATATTATTTATTTTTAGTTTTCAACATTCACTTTCACAAGATTTAGAGTTTTTAATTTTCTCTCCCCTCTCCAAGACACATGCAATCTGATGATATTGGCACTACTAATACATTCATGTTAAACATATTTTCACATTAGTCACGATGTAAAGAATAAGAACAAATGAGAGGAACCACAAGAAAGAAGAAACAAAACAAAACAACAAAAGAAAGGAGAGCAAATAGCATGCTTCCATCTGCATTCAAACTCCAAAGTTCTTTCTCTGGATGTAAATAGCATTTTCTGTCGTGATTTCTTTGGGAGTGGTCTTAGATCTTTGTATGGCTGAGAAGAGCTAAGTCCATCAAAGGCAAACAAAGTGGCTGTTGCAGTGTACAATGTTCTCTTGCTTCTGTTCATTTCACACAACATCATTTCATGAGTTCTGCCTGCTTATTATTTCTTGAAACATAATAGTATTCTATTACATTCATATACCACAGCTTGTTCAGCCATTCCCCAGTTGATGGACATCCCCTCAATTTCCAATTACTTGCAACCGCATAAAGTACTACTATAAATATTTTTGTACATGTGGGTCCTTTTCCTACTTTTATGATCTCTTTGGCTTACAGACATAGAAATGTTATTGCTGGGTCAAAGAGTATGAAGTTTTGTAGCCCTTTTGGCATAGCTCCAAATTGCTCTCCAGAATCATTGAATCAGTTCACAATTCCACCAACAATGCATGTGTTCCAATTTTCCCACATCTTCTCCAGCATTTGCCACTTTCTTGCTTTGTCATGTTAACTAATCTGATAGGTGTTGTGTGGTACCTTAGAATTGTTTTGATTTTCATTTCTCTAATCAATAGTGATTTAGAGCATTTTTTCATATGACTATAGATAGCTTTAATTTCTTCCTTGGAAAACTGCATGTTCATATCTTTTGACCATTTATCAATTGGGGAATGACTTGTATTCTTATAAATTTGATCAGTTCTGTATATATTTGAGAAATGAGGTCTTTATCAGAGACACTGGCTATAAAAATTATTTTCCAGCTTTCTGCTTTCATTCTCATCTTGGTTGCATTGGCTTTGTTTCTGTAAAAAACTTTTCAATTTAATGTAATCAAAATGATTCATTTTGCATTTTGTAACATTCTCTATCTCTTGTTTGGTCATAAATTCTTCCCTTCTCCCTAGATCTGACAGGTAAACTATTCCTTGCTCTTCTCATTTGCTTATAGTATCAGCCTTTATATGTAAATCATGTAGCCATTTTGACTTTATCTTAGTATTTATAGGGTGTAAGATGTTGGTCTACGTCTAGTTTCTGCCAAACTATTTTCCAGTTTTCCCAGCAGTTTTTGTGAAATAGTGAATTCTTATCCCAGAAGCTAGAGTCTTTGGATTTAGCAAATAGTAGATTACTATAGTCATTGATTGTTGTGTCTTGAGTACCTAACCTATTCCACTGATCCACCACTCTATTTCTTAGCCAGTACCAAGTCGTTTTGATGATAGTTGCTTTATAGTACAACTTGACTAATCTTAACTAATCTGATAGGTGTGATGTGGTACCTCAGAATTGTTTTGATTTGCATTTCTCTAATCAATAGTGATTTAGAGCATTTTTTCATATGATTATAGATATCTTTAATTTCTTCCTCTGAGAACTGTTGATATACCTTAACCATTTATCTATTGAGGAATGACTTATATTCTTATAGATTTGACTCAGTTCTATGTATATTTTAGAAATGAAGTCTTTATCAGAGAAATGGGTTATAAAAGTTCTTTCCCAATTTTCTGCTTCCCCCTAATCTTGGTTGCATTGGCTTTGTTTGTACAAAAACTTTTCAATTTAATATGATCAAAATTATCCATTTTTCATTTCATAATGTTCTCTATCTCCTTTGGTCATAAATTCTTCCCTTCTCCATAAATCTGATGGGTGAACTATTCCTTGGTCTCCCAGATTACTTATAGTGTCAGCCTTTATATCTAAATCATGAACCCATCTTGACTTTATTTTGGTATATGATGTAAGATATTGGTCTCTGTCCAGTTTCTGCCATGCTATTTTCCAGATTTCCCAGCAGTTTTTGTGAAATATTGAATTCTTATCACAGAAACTGGAGTCTTCGAGTTTGTCAAACAGTAGATTGCTATAGTCATTGACTACTGTATCTTGTGTACCTAATTTGTTCCACTGATCCACCACTCTCTTTCTCAGTCAGTACCAAGTAGTTTTGATGGTTGTTGCTTTATAATACAACTTAAGATCTAGGACAGCTAGACGACCTTCACTAGCATTTCTTCTTATTGATATTCTTGATATTCTGGACCTTTTGTTTTTCCTGATGAATTTTGTTATTATTTTTCTAACCTATAAAATAATTTTTTGATTGTTTCATTGGTATTGCACTGAATAAGTAAATTAATTTAGGGATAATTGTAATTTTTACTATATTAGTTCAGCCTACCCATGAGCAACTGATATTTTTCCAGTTATTTAGACCTGACTTCATTTGTGTGAAAAATGTTTTGTAATTGTGTTTATATATTTCCTGGATTTGTTTTGGCAGGTAGACTCCCAAATATTTTATAATGTCTATAGTACCTTTAAATGGAAATTCTCTATCTCTTGCTGTTGGACTTTGTTACTAATATATGGAAATGCTGGTAATTTATGCAGATTTATTTTATATCCTGAAACTTTGCTAAAGAAGTTTATTATTTCAAGTAGTTTTTTTGGCTGATTCTCTAGGATTTTCTACATATACCATCATATCATCTGCATAGAATGATAGATTTGTTTCTCCTTTGCCCATTCTAATTCCTTCAATTTCTTTTTTTTTCTCTTATTGATAAAATTAACATTTCTAGTACAATATTGAATGACAGTGGTAATAATGGACATCCTTTTTTCACCCTTGATCTTATTGGAAATACTTCTAGATTATCCTTCTTACATATAATGCTTGCTGATGGTTTTTAAATAGATGTTATCTATCCTTTTAAGGAAGACTCCATTTATTCCTATGCTCTCCAGTGTTTTGTTTTGTTTTTTTTGGAGGGTGGAAGGCAGGGCAGTTGGGGTTAAGTGACTTGCCCAAGGTCACACAACTAGCAATTGTGAAGTGTCTGGGGCTGGATTTGAACTCAGGTCTTCCTGACTCCAGGGCTGGTGCTCTATTAACTGCACCACCTACCTGGACCTCTCCTGTTCTTAATAGGAATGGTTGTTGTATTTTATCAAAGGCATTTTCTGCATTTATTGAGACAATCATAAGGTTTCTGTTAGTTTTGTGATTGATGTGGTCAGTTATGCTGGTAGTTTTCCTAATACTGAACCATCCCTGCATTCCTGGTATAAATCCTACCTGGTCATAGTGTATTATTCTTGTGATAAAATGCTGTCATAACAAAGATACAGTTCTCAAGAGTTACAAGTGTCATCTTTTCAGATGGTATGTTTATTTGAGTAAGGTTTTGCACCACCTATTAAAGTATTCATTTTCCTTCCCAGTTTTTCCTCTGGAACTTTCATTTCCTTTCGCATTCTTTTCTCCAGAGTTCTCATTTTATATTAGAATTTTAAAAGAAAAACTCTTGACTCATGTCTTGTAGGAATAAAGTAGAGCTCATGACAAATTTTTTTTATTTTCTTTGTGATTTTGCTTGTTGATAATGTTTAGTTACTCTCTAATATGGAAATTGTGTCTTGAGCATCCTTGATGCCTTAATAGTTCTTTATCATCAGAGTTTTCTTTTTTTTTTCATCTTCCCAGCCTTCCTTCTTGAATTGAGGCTTTGTATTCTGACCAGGCTCTATGTATGTCTGTAAGGAATGGTGGCTGTGATCTGAATTACCTGTGGTCTGGGCAATGAATTTTATGTTCTTCAGTGCCCCCAGGAGTGGCAGTGCTAGGGAAATTTACCTTAGGTCAGTCTCTGTGAAGAGGTCTGAAGATGTAAAGAAATCTTTATTGGAGCCCCAGTTTGGGGTTAAAGCAACATTAATATAGGTCATAGGCGTCCATGGTTAAACCTTGGTCTTGGTTACCATCTCCCTATCCTCACACACAGCTTTAGACTTACATTTTCTTAACTTGCCCTTGTTTCCTGTGTAGGAAATCTTTTGTGTGCTGTGCTCCTGGATCAGGTTTGTTTTGTTTTTAATCTGTTTTATAGCTATCCTTGCCCTAGCATCCATGGTCTTCTGACTGTCTCTGTGAGGAGAGCTGACGTGTTCTTCTTCCACTCACTTGAGGAGAGTCTCACATGATTTGTTCCTGATGAAGCTGTGCTGACTCCTCTTTGGGGAAAATAATGACATTTGCCTTCCTATACTGTGGATTCTTACAAAGCTGCCATAAATCTATACATAGATAGCTGATGCTAGTTCAGGAATCAAAACTACTCAAAACTGGAGGGCATTCAAAGGGCTATAAAAATGTGTACACCCTTTGACCCAGCAATAGCATTTCTAGGACTATATCCCAAAGAGATCATACAAATGGAAAAAGGACCCGTAGGTACAAAAATATTTATAGCAGCTCTTTTTGTGGTAGCAAAGAATTGGAAATCAAGGAAATGCCCTTCAACTGTAGAATGACTAAACAAGTTGTGGTATATGAATGTCATGAAATACTTTTGTGCTATAAGCAATGAGGAGCAGACAGACTTCATAATAACTTGGAGAGACTTATATAAACTGATGCTGAGTGAGGGGAGCAGAACCAGGAGAACATTGTACACAATTATAGACACGTAATATCTGTGATGACTGGATGACTAACTTTGATGCACTGGGCTCCTCTCAGCAATGTAAGGTTATAAAACAACTCCAAAGGACTCATGATGGAAAGGCTATCCACATCCAGAGAAAGAATTACAGAGTCTGAATGTAGATTGAAGCAAATTACTTGCTCTCTCTCTTTTTCATTTTGTTTTATTTTGTTTCTTCTTCCTTGTTATTCATTCCATTGGTTATAAGTCTTCTTTACAGCCTGATTAATGTTTAATGTGAAAGTATATGCAGAGGGATGGTTAGGTGGCACAGTTAATAAAGCACCAGCCTTGGAATCAGGAGGATCTGTGTTCAGATCCGGCATCAGACACTTAATACACACACACACACACACACACACACACACACACACACAGCCATGTGACCTTGGGCAAGTCACTTAACTCCAATTGCCCTCCAAAAAGCAAAAAAAAAGTATATGTAGCGCCTATGTCAGATTGCATGCTGCCATGGTGGGTGGGCGGGGGGGAAGGAGGAAAGGAAGGGGAAAAAATTTGGAGTTCAAAAACTTGTGGAACTGAATATTGTAAACTAAGTAAATTTGGGGTGGGTAATAATCTTGCTTTAATCAAACATGCCATTTACCTAGTTCAGGGGGAAAAGTTCAGCACCCCGAACTTCGGAGAATACAAACAAGTTACAGGCAGATAACAAATACAGAGAAACATCAGCAGACAGGCTTCCAACTGTCTGACCATTACATCCATACCTAGTCAGTTACCAGAGAGGGAAGCACCAACATCTGGGTCTTCAAAGCCTGGGGGGCTCAAAGGCTGCCCAGAATCTAGTCTGGTCAAATCACAAACTCTTCTCAAAGTGAACCCCAACTAAATAAATTAAAAAAAAAAACTGTAGGGCATTACATTGGTACCATAGGATGTAATTTATTATCTGAGCCTAGTGACTTGAGCTCATCTCAGGCAGCAAGGTGCTCTCTTACTATGTCTCTAAATATTTTGAATTTCAACTCTTTTAGCCTCTGTCTCTTTTTAATCCAAAAATCTTTATCTGGAAGAAACAGAAAAAAGTTAAAATCTATTTTCACCATCATCATTGCTATTATCCTCTTCTCCTCTTTGACTCTTCGCTTTTTCTTGATACAGATTTTTTTAAAAATCCACACGTTTTGTTGCCTTTAGATTTGTCAGCCTCATTCTGAGCTTTAACACCCCTGAAACTGTTCTTTCAGGATCACTCTTTTTTTTTTCGTTTTGGAGGGCAGTTGGGGTTAAGTGACTTGCCCAAGGTCACACTGCTAGTTATTGTGTTAAGTATCTGAGGCTGGATTTGAACTCAGCCTCTCCTGACTCCAGGGCTGGTGCTCTATTCACTGTGCCACCTAGCTGCCCCCAGGATCACTCTTGTTAATGCTTTAAAATCTAAGTTATATTCTATTTTTCTTCTACTTGGAATTGCTTCTCTCTGTGTCTTCAGAATTTCTTCCTCCTGTGCTTTCTACCTGAGCAGATACTCCTTTTATCATGTTAACTCATGGGGTCCTACATAACTTTTCTCTGAACTCTTTGAAATCTATTCTCCCCAGACATAGAGCACCTGTTGAATAATTGCCAACTTCGTTATCCTTTATCACAGATTCTAAGGGAGTAGCCACTTTGCTCCCAAGCTTCCTATCATTTCTGCTTTAGCAACCATTCTTTATTAGCAAGAATCGGAGCTATAATAAAAGTTCTTTTCATAGGCTCCTGGGTCTTTTAAAAAATTAAATTATCCTTAATGTATCCAGTGCAGGTTGGTGCAAAATCCTCATTTCATTTTTGTTTCCTTTTTAGTGGAGTATCTTGTTCATTTTCAAGTCAAATTATTCATAGCTAGGGGTGACTAGGTGGCTCAGTGAGTAGAGCACTGGCCCTGGAGTCAGAAGGACCTGAGTTCGGATCCAGCCTCAGACACTTAACACACACAAACAAAAACATAGCTGTCTTGGGCAAGTTACTTAACCCCAAATGCCCTCCAAAAAGAAAAAAGAAAATATTTTAAAAAATTATTCATAGCTACCAGCCTTTGGGGGGGGGATAGCAACAAGGTGATTCCTCATTGTCCTTGTTCTGTAAATAAGGAGAGATCAGGTAGTATAGTGGAAAGGGTAAAATCTCATTCAGGTCTCCCTTTACTGCTTCTGTGACCTTGGACAAGTCATCTCACCTCTTAGAGCTTCTATTTCTTCATCTGTAAGGTGGAGATTTCATAGGATTTTAGATCTGGAAGGAAATTTAGAGGTAACCTAGTTTAGTACTTTTATAAATAAGGAAGTATGACCTCAGAAAAGTCAAATGACTTGTCCAAAGTCAGGAAACAACAAGGAGAGGATTCAAACCTGGCTCCTTTGGCTCCAGATCCATTACTTTATTTCACTGAACTACGTTCTACTTTAACAGCAAATTATCCTAGGTATGTATATTGATCATATTTATTTAATTATAAATTAATTTCTTCCATTTAGATTTTTCTGTTTAGCTGATATACTGTTAGAAGATTTAATGTATTATTTGCACTCTTTTGAAAATAAATAGATCAATTAGTTGTCCCATATTCCTAAAGAGAAATTTCTCAGAGAATTGAAGCATAAGTGATTTTGGATTTTTAACCCTTCCATGGTTGTTTCTCTCCATGAGATAGTAATTCAGGTGTCATAGCAATTGTCAAGCACTCTAATAATTTTAAAATGAAAAAAGTAGTTGTGCCTGGAAAACTAACTCAATTATTAAAGACATTGAAAAGTTATATCTAGGGAGCGGCTAGGTGGTTCAGTGAGTAGAGTGCCAGCCCTGGAGTCAGAAGGACCTGAGTTCGGATCCGGCCTCACACACTTAACACACACAAACAAAAACCTAGCCATGTGACCTTGGGCAAGTTACTTAACCCCAATTGCCATCCGAAAAGCAAAAAAAAAAAAGTTATATCTAAAAGTGTGTGTTATATTCTTTTAGTAAAACCCCTTTTAAACAATTTTTCCTTGTACTCCAATCACCTTATATAATATGAAAAAAAATACCTTTTGGAAAATAATTAATATCAGAGTGAAGACTGGGTTACACACAAGTGAGATTAAAAAAAAGAATGGCAGTAAATTGAGAGTTCCTCTCTTCTTCAGTGTTATTGATTGCATCAAGGAACAAATGAAACAGCCTAAGCCAAAACTTTATCATTAATAACATGGGTGCACAAAAGCCAGTCTTTGTTCTCTTGTCTTTGGTACACTCATTACCTCATAAAAGAGGGAAATTGTTCCATTGAATGTGATTACTAACCAAGAAATTGCAATTAGATACAGTAGGCTAGAAACATTCAAAAAAATGAAATGATGGTTCTTAAAATGGATGCATTTTATCAGCCATTTTTTTCTCCTCTAGTATATTGATCTTTTCTTAAATCACTGCTAAAATCATGAGATAGTTTGTTTCCATGTTACACACTGTACTGTAGATCACTAGTTTTCAGTCTGGAGGTGGGGGCTTTCACAGGGAAAGGGGAACAGATTTAATGCATTGAGTGTATCTCATTAAATGATTTTTATATAATGAATAAGTAGACTTAGAACAAATCACGTGTCTTAAACACATGAATTAATATTTACAATCTACATAGATGCTATTGTGATTAATATGAATAATTTGAATGCAGTAAAAATTTTTTTTTTACCAAGGAGGATCTAAGTTCAGGGATCATGAGATCTCTGGCAATGAGAGCTATATTGTAGTAGTAAAAATAATTTTATTAAAGTAATAGAAAAGGTCAAGGAGAGCTTATGTCTTTAACATCAGGAGGAGGCTCCAAAAATATCCCTTCAGAAAGGGCTAGCTATATGGGTAGCTTCCAGAATTGTAGGTCTTAGAAGGGTAAAAGATTCAGCAAAGGAGACTGAGGAGCCATCAGACAGGTAGGAGAGACAGCTAGGAAATAATAGTGTCACAGAAACCCAAAGAGGAGAGAATTTAAAGCTAGTGCTGGAGAAGGTAGCTGGATGTACAATATTGTCAGAGTGGAATCAAGTCTCAGTGAAGGCTGGCAGATGGGAAGAATGTGGGAGAAAGACATCCAAGATCTAAAAGAATTTGTTCACTATGAAACAGATTTCAAAGAACCACTAGGATTAGAGTCCATTGTGAATGGGGTTGGGTAGAAGAAGAAGAGGGGATAAAAAAAGGGGGCAACTAAGGGAACTTCTCAGAACAGCTTCAAGCAATAGTTACTACATGTCTATATGACACAGTGAGGTAATATTTGTAAAGTGCTTTGCAAACCTTAATAAATTCTAGCTATCATCATCATCATCATCATCATCATCATCATCATCATCATCATCATCATCATCATCATCATCATCATCATGCCTGAAAATGAGAGACCTTTAGGGGTGGCTAGGTGGCGCAGTGAGTAAGAGCGCCGGCCTCAGAGTTGGGATGAGCCGAGATCGAATCCGGCCTCAGAAGATGAGCACCCACACACAAATAATGACTAGCCGTGTAACCTTGAGCAAGTTACTTAACCCCAATTGCTTTAAAAAAAATGAGAGACATTTTGTTCAATTTGTCTCTATGAAAACAAATTCTTTAGCAAAATTCTATCTGCTACTGAACATTGCTAAATTCATAACTACTTTTTTATTATATATTTTCTCAGTCAGCAAATATTAATAGTAGACTACTCGAGGCAGCTAGGTGGCACAATAAATAGAGCACTGGCCCTGGAGTCAGGAGGAACTGAGTTCAAATCCAGCCTCAGACACTTGACACACTGTGTAAACTTGGGCAAGTCACTTAGCCCCAATTGCCTTTTCTCCCTTCCTCCAAAAAAAAGTAAACTACTGCCTTTTGAGGATCCAGATTTTTTTACATTAAAAATAAGGGTCCTCCTGCTGAAGAAAAAAAGGTTTGGAAATGACTTAGCCTAGTCTAAAGCAGAATTTAAGTCAGAAAAAATGATAAGTGTAGTCATTAGCAAATTGCTTCTCTTCTTTAGACTTAACATTCCTCATCTGTAAAGTAAAAGAATCAACAAGATTATGCCTAAAGTACCTTCCATTTCTCATAGTATTTGTAACTGTCAATGAAGCAGTATGTTCTGAAGGGATATGAGGAAATGGCAATTTTTTTTATTTCTGCTGCTTTAATTAAACATCCAGAATTTCCCCCTTTCCATCCTAAACACTAAATACACTCAAAAAGAAAATTTCCATTCTTGAATTCTCTTTTGTTTCTATTTTTTCACACCTTCCATGGCTGCTTCGGTCAGGTCAGATATGATCAAATAACTTTTATAAAGCTCTGCCCATTGATATCAAAATTGCTGGGGGGTGCTGTTGTTTTTGTTTTGTTTTGTCTCTACAGTCTTGAGTTTGAGGTAGTTGGGTCCGTTTCTCATAGAAATGTATGAGGTAGCCATTTTAAAAGGACAAAAATTATTAATATAAAAAATGCAGACTTATGCAAAGTGATAATAGAGGGAAAAAAGAGAATTACAACAATATACATACTGACTACATATAAAAAAAAGAAACAAAATCTTTTAAGCATATAGGTAGAAAAGATTAGCTGTTATGGGAATATGTTAAATGGGAAAACAAAAATGATATTATTTTTGTTTTTAATAAAATGTTTGATAAACTTAATTTATATTTTTATTTTATTTGTTATTAAGTTTATAATATTTAAGAAAAAGAAAATAGAGAGCTTGTTGTTGTTAAGACTTTTTCAGTCATTTCCAATTCTTCATGAGCCCAGATGCTGGTTTGTCATTTCCTTTCCAGCACATTTTACAGATGAGGAATGTGAGACAAACAAGGTTTAGTGACTTGCCCAGGGTCTTACAACTAATAAGTCTCTGAGGCCAGATTTGAAATCAGGAAGATGAGTCTTCCAGATGCTAGAACTGGTACTCTATCAACAGTACCACTTAGCTACCCCACCCCCAACCCCAGCAGTTGATATTATATATATATATATATATATATATTTTTTTTTTTTTTAAAGCAATTGGGGTTAAGTAACTTGCTCAAGGTTACACGGCTAGTCATTTGATTTATGCGTCGGTGCTCATTTTCTGAGGCCGGATCTGATCTCGGGTCATCCCAACTCCGAGGCCGGTGCTCTTACTCACTGCGCCACCTAGCCGCCCCGATATTATATATATTTAATTTGATTTTTTTCATTTAATTTTATTCCCTTAAAGGTAACTTATCACCTATCTACTAGAATCATAGGATCATAATATTTAGAGCTGAGAAAGCCTTTTCTTCTCTTTTTCCTCCTTGCACCGAAAGATCCAGTTGTATCCCCTCATTAGATATGAGGAAATTGAGACTCATGTTAAGTACCCAAAATCACCAAGTATAGCTACTATAAAGAAGATGATCATTGAGTAAATCAATTGAATCACCCCACTCTTTTAAAAGTAAATTATAAGATCCTACACCCTGGTACATTTATCATGTAAGAATACACATCAGTTCACTATGTGTGAAAAAAAGGCCTCGAAGCCTCCTCAGGAGGAAGAAGTGTGGATTTATTGAAGGTCTTGGCCACAGCCTGATGGTTCTACATAAAAGCATTAGGTTAGTTATAATCAGAGGTTTGAGTTAGCAGCAAGTCAGGAGATAGAATTCCAGTAAAATCCCTAGAAAGGAACCCCTTAAGATAGGAGGAGAGTGACAGACTGGACTCTTCTCAGCAATGCAGTGATATAAGTCAATCCCAAAAGACTCATAATGGAGAGAGATGCATACATCCAGAGAAAGAACTAGAAAGAACTGAGTTTGAATCTTGATTGAAGCAAACTACTTGATCTTTTTCTTTTCATTGTTTGGTTTTATTTCCTCTTTACCATTTTTCATTCCATCTAGTACAATCAGCCTTTGTACCCTGGAAAAAAAAAGATAGGAGGAGAGTGCCTAAGCCTTGACTTCCCAAACCTAGAGGAAGAACAGGTTTTGACAGGTTTAGAGTATTTGGATTTTACCATCAGTACCCTAGTAGCACCCCCTAGAATATCAGCTGCTGATATTATTGTCTGGCTTGAAAACCAAGAACAAACAGAACATTATGAGGAAAGTACTCTTTCAAAGAGCCCAGCTAAAAGCTATGGGGAACTATACTTAGGGTGAGCATCTTAAGGTCTGCAAAATGACATCCAGGAGTAGTAGAGTACATGAAAACCATTTGCTACATTTGCTACTCTTTTGGGAATGTAATTTTTTTTAATATTCTATTTTTTTGCCCAATTACACATAAAATCATTTTTAACACAAACACAGTGCTGATACCTAAACAAAGGAGAGTGAAAACAGAGAAAGAAAACTATAGATCAATTTCCCTAATGAATACTGATGCAAAAATTTTTAAATAAAACACTAGCAAGAAGATTACAGCTGTATATCACAAGGATCATACACTATGACCATGTGGGATTTATACCAGGAAGCCTTCCTGATAAGATCCAGGGTAATGCAAAGATGCACATTATTACCACCCCTGATTTTACTGGGAAGGTTTCTAGCTTATTTCCATTACAGATAATGCTTCCTGATGGATAGGTACTACTTACCATTTTAAGGAAAGTTCTGTTTATTCCATTTTAAGGAAAGCTTCATTTATTCCCCTGTAGTGTTGTTAGTCTCTTGCTTCATGTCTTCTAGAAATGCAATAGAGCTTATGACAGATCTTATGTGTCATAAAAGGAATTTAGTAGAACTCCTTTGCCTGTTTTTCCAAATAGTTTATAGAGTATTGGGATTGATTGTTCTTTAAATGTTTGGTAGAATTCGTTTCTGAATCCATCTGGCCCTAGAGATTTTTTCCTAGGGAGTTCATTGATGACTTGTTCAATTTCTTTTTCTAAGATGAAGTATTCTATTTCCTCTTCTGGGAATTTATAATTTCATAAATACTCGTCCATTTCACTATGCCAGTAAATCTGATAATCTGATTGGGGAAAATGGATCTATCTGATAGTTTTTTTTTCCTTTATAAAACCAGCTTCTAGTTATATTTAATGGTTCAATCATTTTATTACTTTCAATTTTATTAATCTCTCCTTTGATTTTCATGATTTTGAATTTAGTGTTTAGTTGGGGATTTTTTATTTGTTCTTTATCTATTTTTTAAAAATTTTATGCCCAATTCATTGCTCTGCTCTTTCTCTAATTTATTGATATAAGCATCCAGGTATAAATTTTCCCCTAAATATTGCTTTGACTGCATACCATAAATTTTGGTATATTGTTTCACTGTTGTCATTCTGTCTATGATTTGTTCTTTGACTCACTCCTTCTTTAGTATTAGTTTATTTAGTTTCCAATTAATTTTTAATCCATGTTTGCATAGCCCTTTATTAAATGTAATTTTTATTGCATTATGATCTGAAAATTATGCATTTAAAATTTCTCATTTTCTGCATTTGTCTGTGAGGTTTTATCCTATTATACATGATCAGTTTTTGCATAGGTGCCATATACCACTGAGAAAAAGGTATATTTTTTTCTATTCCCATTCAGTTTTTTCCAAGAGATCTATCATTTCTAACTTTTCTAAAATTCTATTCATCTCCTAGTCTTCTTTCTTGATTTTTTTGTTAGATTTATCTAATTCTGAGAGGGGAAGGTTGAGGGGTCCCCCAACCTAATTTTTATTTTTTCGTACTGTAACTCATTTAACTTCTCTGTAAAGAATTTAGACTCTCTACCATTTGGTGCATATATGTTTTGTATTGATAATACTTCATTGTTTATTTAGCAAGGTATCATTTCCTTCTTTTTTTAAAAAAATGAGATCTATTTTTCACTTCTTTTTGTCTGAGATCATGATTGCTTCCCCTGCCTTTTTAATTTCAGTTGAAGTATAATAGATTATTCACCAGCCATTATTTTGTGTGTGTCTGTCTGTCTGCTTCAAGTGTGTTAATTGTAAACAGCATATGGTAGGATGCTGGTTTTTCATCCACTCTGATATCTGCTTTCATTTTATGGGTGAGTTCATCCCATTCATACTTAGAATTGTAGCTTTGCTACAATTTGCTCTGTACATTTGCTCGGTCATATTTTCCCCACTGCGTGTGCTTTCTAAGCATTCTTTCCTGAATTCTGTATGTACTTTGTGGGAATGTGTCACAGACTTTTGAGGGATATTTCATGCAAACTATGCCACTGTAATAAATACCCCTAACTGAGTCTGGTTTCCTAAATTATATTATCTTGTAATCATAGGGTTAGTGATGGAGGTAGAAGCACAGTACCGAGAAGTCATGAACTCTAGCATTAGAAGGACATCTTCAATTACACAATGGTATACTTAAAGCCTATGTAACTCTCTAGGGATCTAACTCAGTGAAAGTGGGAGTTGGAATACATGCTCCAGAGCATGTATAGTAGAACCAGGATTCTACTGACTACAGTCAATTCAATGTACTTTCTATGAGGTACTTTCCTTCTCTCCAAAATATCATATTCCATCATTATTTAATAATGTGAATGGTCTGATTTAAAAAATTAAAAGTTAATGGAGATCCAGTGATTCTGGAGAGCAATTTTAAACTATGCCCAAAGGGCTATCAAATGTGCATGCCCTTTGATCCAGCAATACCACTTCTAGGATTATATCCCAAAGAGATCATACAAGTTGGAAAAGGACTCATATGTACAAAAATATTTATAGCGGTTCTTTTGGTGGTGGCAAAGAACTGGAAATCAAGGCGATTAATGTCCATTAATTGGGGAATGGCTAAACAAGTTGTGGTATGTGAATGTAATGGAATATTATTGTGCTATAAGAAATGAGGAGCAGATGGACTTCATGGAGAGACATATAAACTGATGCTGAGTGAGGGGAGCAGAACCAGGAGGAATCTGTACACAATTACAGACACATTGTATGTGTGATGACTAACTTTGATAGACTGGGCTCTTCTCAGCAATGCATGGTTATAAGACAAGGGGTGGCTAGGTGGAGCAGTGAATAGTGCACCAGCCCTGGAGTCAGGAGGACCTGAGTTCACATTTGGCCTCAGACACTTATCACTTATTAGCCATGTGGCCTTGTGTAATGCCAAGCACACACAGCCTTCCAGAGTTCTCAGATCAGAACTCTAAGGTTCTGATCACATAGTATAGTGAACTCTATTTATTCATCAGTAAATCAAATCAAAACATTCACAGAACCCAAAGTACAGCATTCACAATGTTATTATATAACAACTTATCACTAAAGTGGCCACATAGTTTTTTTTTGTTTTTGTGTGTGTGTGTTTTTTGTTAATTTTTTATTTCAAAAGCTAGGATAGCTTCAATATCCATGTCATGGTAATCAGGACACATGTAAAATACCTTACAATACATTAGATTCCCAAAAGGTACCAAAAAGTACAGTAAAATTAACACTTCCATTCCTGGAAATGTATGACACAAACAATATAAAATAAAAAGGTGAAAAAAGGAGGCATTTTCATCTGTACAACCAGGCCATGCTCAAGCCAAGAAGCTGAGCTGGACTTTAAGCAGACCCTCAAAATCATTGCTGTTTAACCTATTAATAAATTCATTCATTAATATCTTGCTTAAGACTGGCATTTACACACCACACACTGTCTAAGACAACTAGAGATCTGTAAATATTCAACATGAAAGACATTTTCCAAGGGGGAATTTTAAATAAGATGCACATTGAACAGGCCATAGAAAGTTTGCAAAGTTAAATTTGGTACATAATTTTAATGTCCACCTAGAGCATTTCCGTATAAAACGTGTGCAGTCCCTCTGAACACTGAGCATGCCGCTGCATACCGCACAGGACTGCCTCAATATGGCTTATAGTTATTCTGATGACCACCACCACGCCTTAGAGTCTTTCCATAATTTGTACTGCCCTTACTATAGTCGTAGCCTGGTCCATAGCCATAATAGCCATAAGGGGAGTAATCGTAGCCGCCGTAACCGCCATAGCCTTGCTGATAGCCATAGCCCTGGTTGCCATATCCCTGATTCCAATAGTTGCCATAACCTTCATTCCAATTTTGACTTTGAGCTCCCCCTCCACTGCCTCCGCTTCCACCACTCCCGCTGCCTCCTCCACCACCTCCGGATCCTCGATTTCCCCGGCTCTGGCCTCCTCGGCTGCCCCCAGAGCTGTACTGCTGCTGCTGGTACACTTCTTTAGGCTGGGCCACCTTAATCTCACATTTACTTCCACTGACATTATGGAATTTCTTTTCTAAAATCTTCTTAACAGGGTCTTCTTCTTTAAAGGTGATGAATACAAATCCTCTTCTTTTGTTTGTCTTTGGATCCATTGGAAGTTCGATAGATTCAATCTCTCCAAAGTCTCCAAACTATTCCCGGATTTTATCTTCTGTAGCTTCTGGATTAAGTCCTCCAACAAAGATCTTCTTCACAGGATCTTTCTTCATAGCCATAGCCTTTTTGGGATCAATTACCCGTCCATCTAATCTGTGTTCTTTCTGATCCAAAACCTTATCAACACTTGCAGATTCTTTAAAGAGGATAAACCCAAAACCTCTTGATCTTCCTGTATTAGGATCCATCTTTATTGTGCAATCAACTACCTCACCAAATTTGGTGAAATAGTCTTTCAAGTCCTCTTTGCTTGTGTCCCAACTGAGGCCACCTACAAACATTTTCCCTGCATCCTCCTCGTTCTTGCTGGCGTTGATCTGGTCTCCTTCGGCCCCGTTCTGGCTCCCAGCTGGGGCCGCAGGAGGTGCTGTCACCGGGGCCGGCGCCCCGGACCCACTCCCGCTCCCGGTCGCGGTCCCAGTCCCAGTTCCGGACCCGGTCCCGGGCTCAGACCCGGTCCCGCTCGCGGCCTCACTCGGAGGCTCCCCATTGGGGGCGGCTTCATGGCCGTTCTCAGTAGCGGCCATTTCCATCAGCTGCTGCTCCTCCGCCGCTTCAGACATGGTGGCCCCGGAGGTGGGGAAAGGCCTCGCCGCCCACGGGCCTTGGGCCGGCCCAGGGAAAGCGGCCGCGGCCTCGGCCTCTGCCGGGCGCAGACGCCGGCCTCCGATTCCCGGCAGGCGGCGGCGCAGAGCTCCCGCTCCTCCCACCCTCCTCTACCCGGCCCCTGTGCTGTACGGCCAAAGATATCATTCAGTAAGTCCTTAACTCAATCATCCTTAAGGAGCAAGCCTCCTTAAAGGGACACAAAGTACAAAGGTCCAAGTTCTCCACCCCTAGGTCACATTGTCTTAATCTCTGGAGTACAAAGTTCTTCCACCCCTAGGCCACAGTAAATCATGATCTACTCAGTCAGCACTAAGTACCCAGGGAGAGGTCTTTTCATCTTGACTCAAGGCTGGCTCCCAAATTCCAGGGTTCCTCTTTCATGGGTCCAGCTCCTACCTAAATCTACCCAACTGTCACTTGGATTCACAGGTAGGCAGCTCTCAGCTCCTCCTCCAGTTCCATATTGAAGCTCATAGTATCCAATCCACCTCAAGTCCTTCACAGTTTCTCTTTCTGGGATGACAAAACTTAACAGAGTCAAAACAATATTCATACACATCAATTCACTGTCTACCTATGAAATCAACACAGACCCACAAGCAAGATCTGAGAACTCAAAACACATCATCAGTATGGTCCCAGGACTTCTGTAAACAGACAACAAGAGAATCCTCTTTCAGGGCTTCCAGGAAAGTCCCAGGGCTCCTGTACAAAGTATCACAAACAAAAATCAACACAGACAGAACAGAAAAACAGAGTGCCTGGCCACCACAAAGTTCCCCTCCTCAATGTTCTCTTTCTTAACAAAGACTGGATATAATCATGGGCAAGGCTTAAAAGAAACTTGAACTTAAACAAGATGCTAAATAATTAAATAGCTAAAACAAGGAGCTAAGTACTTCTTTGCTTGCCATAACACCTTGGGCAAGTCGCTTAAATCCAATTGCCCTGACATTCCCCCCTCCAAAAAGAAAAAAAAAAAAAAAAAAAAAAAAAAAAGCTTGTAAGACAACTGCAAAAGGCTCGTGATTAAAAAGGCTATCCACATCCAGAGAAAGAATTACAGACTCTGAATGCAGATTGAAGCAAACTGCTTTCTCTCTTCTTTGTTTTGTTTTGTTTTGTTTCTTCTTTCTCGTTATTCATTCCATTTATTGTAATTCTTCTTTACAACTTGACTTATGTTTAATGTGAAAGTATATGTTGAACCTATATCAGATTACACGCTGCCATGAGAGAGGAGGGTGCGGAAGGGAGGGGGAGAAAATTTGGAACTCAAAAGCTTGTAGAGCTGAATAGTAAATAATTTTTTAAAAAAGAAAGAAAAAAATGTTAATGGAATTAAAAGTAAGTTACATATGTATTCTGCCTTAAGTTTCTCTAGCAAAACAATCCATCATTTACTGAAAAAATATTCTCTCTTCTCTACCTTCTTCATTCTGAACACAATGAGTAAAGGCTAAAATCCCAGTGAGGACTATAATACAAGGAGATAAAATTACTGTCTTTAGATTGAAGAAAATTGAGTTATCCCATCAAATCCCATTTTTATCTTAAAACACAAATCTTGAGGAAGCTAGGTGGCACAGTGAATAGAGTACCAGTCTTAGAGTCAGGAGGACCTGAGTTCAAGTCCAGCCTCAGACACTTGACAGATTTACTAGCTGTGTGACCTTGGGCAAGTCATTTAACCCCAATTGCCTTTCTCCTTCCAAAAAAAAAAAACAACAACCCACAAACCTTCTTTTGTAACTGGAGCTGAAAACAGTTACACGGCATTTATGGTGATTATAATCTTTAAAGTGCTTTGCAGATATTTATGTAAAGCACAATAAATCATGAATAGTCAAAGAACCTACTCTCTAAGGTTGGATTACTGTTTTAAGGAACTACAGTCTACAGTTTCTAAGTGCAAATATTCAGTACTTCATAGCTGTATATCAGAATAGATAATCTTTATTTCATTTTATCTGGCCATTGTCAAGGCTATATGGAGACATTATTTGCAGAATTCACTTCTCATCCTCTACTATATATGTAAATTCCAGTAGGTTTAGACTGCAAATTCATTTTAGAAATAGAAGATTCTGATGTTATGTATCAGAACCAGTCTCAGCCTAAACCTATTTGGGGACAAGAATTCCAATGACCACAATGGCCAGCTCTTACATAGGGTTTAACATTTTTTATTTATTTAGCAATTTTCTATCCTATAGATTTTCATTTTATCTACAAGCCTCTTTTATATAAGTGCTATATTAGAAATAAAGTGCAATATGTTTGATCAGATTTACTAGTCAGAGAATTTGAGTTTTCTGATACTGAATTCACTTGGCTTCATGTGCAGAAAAATCAGAATTCTGAAATGTCCAGTTCCATTATGTAGATTGTAGAAGAGTACCAGATGTTTCTTCCAACTCCCAAATTATGTGACTATATGTAATAATTAAGATATTTACTAACTGGTAAAGTTCTAAATTTTTTAGGAATGTATCTGAATCCTGTAGATATGCATAGATTTTTGTTCACTGCAAATAATCAGCCAATAGTGTTATTGGATCTAGAATCAGATTGTATTTTAGAGATTTAAGATCATAGTTCATAGAATTAGAGCTGAAAAGGCTACCAGAGCCCATCTGCTTCAACCACTTCATTTTACAAATGAGGAAACTGAAGCCCAGGAATGTCCCACATTGCTACTTATTAGCTATATGATCTTGAGCTAATTACTCAATATCCCTGAGCCTCATGCATAAAATAAGCTGTATTTATTTCATTGAGTTGTTAGGATCAAAATGAAATAACTTATGGAAAATGTTTTACAAAATTTAAAACTTTGCACAAATGTTGCTGTTGCTATTGTTAGATGTTTTCAGTAGATTTGTATTCACAGATGAGAAAAATAAATTATTTGTGTGACATAAATGGCCAAATTGTTTTCTACCCAGATTTTTTCTGGTCTCTAGACAAAAATTGTGCTTTACACAGGAAAAGCCATATGTAGTAATTCCAATGAATTAAAATATTTTTGCCAGTTAAAGTACTTTGGTTATTAGGACACTTAGTACTTTTGAACTTGGAAGTCATTATGATTTAGTCTATAAATTCATCTCTGAAGGCAAATCCACTGAGGAGAGGGGTTATGTTGCATGAGCTTTCTAGTTTCTTTACCCCTGACAGTCAACCCATGTACTACATTTAGGGAATTCTCCCACCTCCCTGGTAGTCTGTACAAAATGCTGTATAAATAAATATATCCTACAAAGTTATAAGGCCTTCTTTACAAATTAGGCGACAGCCTGTAAAAGGTTAAGAGACTTGGTCATGGTCACATGATGAATATGCTAACTATACTAGACTTCAAATTTTAGAGCTAGGAGGGGCCTTAGTCTACCAGTTCTCCTAATTTTGTAGATAATAAATATAAATCTCAAAGAAATTTGATATTTTTCCCAATGTCATACAGCCAGTTAAAAATGGCAATGCTGGGCCTTAAAAGCTATGTTTTCTTGATTCTCACTTTGATTGTCTTTTCCCCTACTCACCACCCCAAAACAGCGATCCCACTGTATATCCCCCTCCCCCAATATGCTCTCTCCTATATCTTCCCCCATGCCCCCTTCGACTTTCCAGTAGGGCAAGATGGGTCTCTATATCCCAGTGCCTGTATATCATATTTCCCAGTTGCATGTAAAAAATTATATATATACATATATAAAACATTTGATTTTAAAACTTTGGATTCCAGATTCTTTCCCTTCCTCCCTTGTCACCCACCCTTACTCGGAAGATAAGCAATTCAATATAGGTTGTACATGTGTAGCTATGCAAAACATTTCCATAGTGGATATATTGTGAAAGATTGACTACATTTCCCTCCATCCTATTCCACCTACCACTTGTTCTATTCTCTACTTTGACCCTGTCCCTTTTCAAAAGTGTGTGCTTCTAATTTCTCTCCCCCTCCAACCTGCCCTCCCCTCCATCATCCCCCCCTCATCCCTTTCCCCCCACTCTCCTATAGGGCAAGATACCCTATTTAGTATGTATGTCATTCCCTCCCTAAGCCAAATTCAATGAAAGTAAGGTTGACCCATTCCCTTTTGCCTTCCTATTCTTTCCCTCCATTGTAACAGTTTTCCCTGGCCTCTTCTATATGGGATAATTTACCCCATTCTGTCTCTCCCCATCTCCTCTCATTATATTCCTCTCTCACTTCTCAATTTCACCTTTTAAGTATCATCCCTTCCTATTCAACTGGTCCCATGCCTGCTGTCTATGTATAGCTATACACATATATACACACATTCACATGTGTATTCAGATGCCCATATAACTTCCTATATAGACATATGTATGTATGCATACACACACACACACACACACACACACACACACATATATATACATACACACACACACATTTATATTCCCTTCAACTATTCTAATACTGAGAAAAGTTTCATAAGTTGCAATTATTGTTTTTCCATGTGGGAATGTAAATAGTTCAACTTTGATAAGTCCCTTATGATTTCTTTTCCCTGTTTACCTTCTCATGTTTCTCTTACTTCTTGTATCTGCATGTCAAATTTTCTTTCATGTCAACTCTCAATAATGCTTGAAAGTCCTCTACTTCATTGAATGACCATATTTTCTCCTGAAGCATGAAACTCAGTTTTGCTGGGTAGGTGATTCTTGGTTTTAATCCCAGCTCCTTTGCCATCCAAAATATCATATTCTAAACCCTCAGTCCTTCAGTGTAGAAGCTGCCAGATCCTGTGTTATCTTGACTGTGTTTCCACAATATTCAAATTGTTTCTTCTTGGCTACTGGTAATATTTTCTCCTTGATCTGGGAATTCTGGAACCTGGCTATAATATTCCTAGGAGTTTTCTTTTTGGTATCTTTTTCAAGATGTGATAGGTGGATTCTTTTAACCTCTATTTTACCCTCTGGTTCTAAAACATCAGGGCAGTTTTCCTTGAGAATTTCTTGAAGGATGATTTCTAGATTCTTTTTTTTTTAAACAAATACTTTATTAACTTCTGTTTCACATCATTCATTTCCGCCAGATTTTGAGTTACAATCATTTTCCCCCCATTATTCCCCTACCCACCCTCCCAGAATAGCAGTCCCACAAGATATCGCTTCCTCCAATCTGCTCTCTCCCATACCTTCTCCCATACCCCCATCGACTTTTCCATTAGAGGAAGATGAATCTTTGTGTCCCAATGCCTGCACATCTTATCTCCCAATTATAGGCAAAAGAGTATTAATAATAGTATTTATATATATATTTGAAACATTTAATGTTACGACCTTGAATTTCAGATCCATTTCCTTCCTCCCTTGTCACCCATTCCTTCTTGGGATATAAGTAATTCAGTATATGTTGTACATGTCTAGCTATGCAAAACATTATCATAGTAGATATATTGTACAAGGCTGCTTATAATTCCCTCCCACTCATCCCCCCCCCACCTGGTCCATTCCCTACATGATCCTGTCCCTCTTCTATAGTGGGTACTTCCAACCTCCCCTCACCCCAGGGATGCCCTCCCATCCATCATCCCTCCTCTCATCCCCCTTCCCCCTATCCTGCTGCAGGTTGAGATATCCCATTTAGTATGTATGTCATTTTCTCCCTGAACCAAATTCAATGTGAATGTGGTTTTGCCTTTTTAGCCTTCCTTATTCTCCCCCTCCTTTGCACCCACTTCCCCTACATGAGATAGTTTACCCTACCATGTCTCTCGCCATCTCCTCTTGCCACTTTC